>CAVNYN010269639.1:0-18852 GCA_963692815.1 Nyctanthes arbor-tristis
GCCCAATGAATTTTGCCACATTAATCTCCTCCCACTGTGTTTGCTTAAATAGAATTCCTTGAAAATATCCTGCAGGAGATCAGAAAACAACAAAGGATTAGTGAATGCAACTTATCCCTGATGCCAAACCCAATTGCAAGATTTCCAGCTTGAGTCAGACCTGACAAACATTGAGTTCATGTGGCAACTGAACATCCATGGGTGGATATGTTGGCCAGTATCTGCAGCCAATCCATCATAGTCAAATTTTATTCCTCAGAGAACTCCCAAGACGAGGGAAATTATGGAAGCTTGAAAGCAATAAAAATGCAAGATGGCCACCTACCCGGTCGTTAAGACATGGACACTCATCTCAATTCCTGATGGTAGTTTGGTCCGAGCTTGTGATGATTGCTTAAATGATTCATTAATTTCTTTCGACAACTCAATGTCCTGAAATAATGTATTTCCAGATCTCGATCTGGGAACAACTAGACACTTTACAACAATCATATACACAATGAAAAGCCTATCAACGGGAAAGGACAGAGAGTAAAATAAGCTCTCTAGCCGCTGCATTCATCTGAAGGATACTCTCCTAAAAACCATTTCCAGATAAATCAATGACGAAAAAGCAGAGTCAAGTAAACAAAGAAAGCTCTCGGCCAAGAAGCATTCTAGACGTAAGAGTACATAAACACTATGAGGTGATTTCATGAGCGTGAGCAAGATGTACAACCCAGTATGGTTTGAAGCAATAAAGACAAATAAATACAATAAGAATGGCACATGTTACATACTCAGACAGAACAAATGAAACACACCTTGAACATTCCTTCAAGTTTATTCGTGAACTGGCTGCCACATTCGGTTTTTAACTGTCATACCCATGAAGATGTTACGTGAGGATAGATGCAAATATTTTGTTAGAGAAAAAAAAGAATGCAGGAAACTAGCAAACTTACCTTGGTGATCATGGACTTCTCAGCATCAATAGAAGCACTCTTGCCCAATAGGAGCCTTTTTGCAAGATCTTTCTTATAGAATGCTTCAAATACATCCTTACCCTACATGAGCTTAAAAAAGCATGACTCCCGGAATTATTTTGTAGAGAAAAATAGCAAAATATCAGCACAGCAGCAAGGCTTGGCCCATACTGCTGCCAAGTTTGAATCCATATATTACCTGTATAAACCTGAACAAAACTAATACTCTTTCAAGTGTACCCTCGAGTTCCTCCTCTGATGTACCCTTGTTTCCAGCACGAAGCTTCTCATCCACAAACTTTGCAATGAGCTCAGCAGGTCGGTTCTAAAATAGAACATGATAATACATAGTTATGGTCATCAAGAATAAATGGCCAAGAATGACCCTAAATTTGTTTTGCTGATACGAAATAAGAGCATAATTCAAGTTTGCATGGAATTAGAGTCACCAGCCAATATTTTGTTATCCACTATGTCCGGCAAATAACCATAACACTGTCTAACCAGTTGCTCTGCTCCCTTAATTGCATCTTCTTCCAACCAACATCAGAAAAGGGAAGGTGCTGAGCAGTAGAGCTTGTTTAAGTAAAATTAGAAAATGACAGCTTAGATCTACATATTTTGCATGTCTGGCTAAGATAAGAAGTCAAGCTAACATTTTAGTAAATTGCCTTGAAACATGTTTGGTTATGCAAATACGCAAACTTTTCTTATTTTAGTTTTCTTTTTTAAATACATATTTTACTAGTTTCTAATATTGACCAACTTTGATCAAGTCACTGTCTCAAAGTTTTCTAAGTAGTGAGCATACATTGGCATTCCGCAGGGACTAGTAGATGATCCTGATGGAGAAAAGTTATGGCCCTTACAACAGAAAATTGAATAGCAGATATCAGATGCCAAGTGAATATAAGAACCAAAAAAAGAATTGGTAGCTGTTCACTTTGTGATTATATATAGACAGATTTCAGTGTGGACAAAGACGCGGATCTAATCCAGCCACCTCACACTAGTTAATAAAAACAGGTTCCTCAAAAGATTACGAACCACCAGTCCAACATGCATAATTACGATATGCTAGCTAAGTGGTGGCTCTACACTTGGCTTGTACCTTTTTTGGAAAAAGAAAGGGGGGGGTTCTTTGAACAATGTGGTGGACAAGTAAAACGAGTTTGTAGAAAATGTCCAAAACCAACATTGCCTTTTTCAGAATGTTTCAAGAATTCTATGGATTGTGCACAATCCGCATGCTAATGCTACCACTCAAAATAAATGGAGACAACATGCAAGGATTAGAAAAGTATGAGGCAAACTTAAATGTTCGTTTCCTATTCAAGTCCATTGCAAAGGAGAAGATTGATATTAAATTACAACTATTCATTACAGCTAAATGTTTTTTTCTATTTCTTTTCCAAGTTACTGATTATCTTTACTGAAAATAAGAAATAGAAAATTTTCTCTCCAATGACAAAAGTCGCTAAAATAATACACATATTGCTTCTTATGCTTTGACCTCAGAGGAGATCCAAAAAAGAAGACACATAGATTTACATGGGACAATGCTTTTACGTAGGGGGAAATCATACTTATATAAATATATATTGATAAACAGAATTATCTATCGGGTTAACAGCAGAGAATCAAAACCAAAGGAATGTACCTGACGAAGATTAATAAGATGCTCAAAAGCATCCTTGATGGTATTGCTAAATGCTTCATTCTTAGAAAAGCTCTCTTCCCATATCCTGTCAAGAGAAGCTTTAAATTCCAATAAACTAGACACCATATCTCTGTCTTTTTCTTCATCCATGACCATGCCCTGCCCAGTTCTTCGGATGTACTGGCTAAGGGCCTGCCTCAATGACTCGAGGGCATTGACCATGGAGTAAAGGTTATACATTCTCTGAAGATCCTCTATACGATTACCATCCATCAATGTATTGAAACCCTGGACAGATAGTTGAATTGTAAAATCACTTTATATAGGTAAACACACAATAAGCAAGTGAAACAGCCAAAGGAAAGTCATCCTCACCTTATCAAGAATGGCCGACTTATGGCGTTCAAGAAGTTGATTTTCTGCAGTTGCTATTAATGGAGATCTTGAGCTAGCGTCCAAATAGTGCAAGCATCTTTCATGTTCTTCTTGCAACCTTACCTGCAAGAACATAGGCAGTCATGTAGATCAAAAACTAAAGTAACTCTGAACAGTAATAACAACCCAACATAGATCCACCAATCACTTCTAAAATACTGAACAGTGTGACAATGAAGAATTTAACTTTAACCCATGTTTGATTCTCATTAAAATCTGACAAACTCATGATTTCTTCATGAGACCCAGACTACATTAGACAGATTATCAATTCCAACAACAAATTTCAAGGGAACAACAAAATCTTCGGCACTCATTTTTACATGTCATAATCTAGACCAAATTATATTGAAAATCAACATCCATTAACAATGCATTGAATATCAAGATCTTTACATAAATACAAGGGAAAGGAAAAGCAGAAGAGAGGCACACCTCAACATGCTTCAAGTAATCTGGAACATCTAACTGTTGTATGTATTTTACACCTTCAGCAGCATAATATTCAGATGTACTTTCAAGGAAAGGCTTCTCAAAGCTTTCTGGGTATATTCCCAACGCAGTGAACATCTTCAATAGATGGTTGAGGAGAGTTCTATCAACTGCTTCACCTAACCTGCACCATTTTTTTTGGTGTTTGGGTGGGGGGTGCAAGAGAGTGTAAAATATGAAGGCGAGGCACATCTGAAAGCATGTAACTGTAGTCTGCCTTCGATTCTCTCAAAGGAACTAATCAGCTGATATGATAAAAGGGGGTTTGATTAGGCAGTCAACAAAGGCAGACAACAGTTGGTTGAGATGGATTAAGTGTGTTGGGGAGTTTATTCTTGAATCAGATGATAAGTATGCTATAAAGATGGTCATCAGCATCATGTACTTTCAGGAAGATCGGCGATGGATAAAAGATTCTTTAAATTCAGAATCCATTAGAAAGAATAAACAAAAATCAATGACTGGAATGCTTAATTTCAAACTGCAGAGACACTTCCAGCTAGGGTAACGTGTTTGTGCATGAAACGTATCATATCGTGACGCATAGGACCCAACACTCTGCAAAGGTCCTAAGACATGTAACCAACAAACCCAGTGACTTTATTCCCCCTTTTAATATACATTTGAATTGCAAACACTTAAGGGATGCTCTAGAGACACCCTCATTTGCAATGTCCTATATTAAATAAAATACAAGAGTTTAAACTTTTTAAATAGACCTGTCTCCAATGTGTTCATGTCTTCCTTGTCTAAAAATCACATGTTGGCTTGTCCATGTTGGATGCACAACCCAGGTTAAGTTTGAATGAAAATAAAGAAGGTGAGAGGAAGTGAGTTATTGGGAGAAAGGAAAACTAGGGGATGTAAAACTAGTTAGACATTAAAATTTACACGGAAACTTTTATTTGGAGGAATACAGGATTTGGCTTTCTTGACTCCTTTTCACAGCTGAATATATCACTAGCGTATGCAGAGGAGTGGGTGGCATTTACAACAAACTGTACAGGTTGCAGCCACTCTGGCACTATACAATGAAGGTAATAGTCATCAAAAGAACCAATCGTTGACCAAGCTTAACCGAATTACCAGTTATGCCGCCAGACTAACACAACACGATGACAATATTTCAAGATGCTAATACAAAAGCAAAATTGTACTGCTTGACGAATCAGATGCAAAACGATTATTAAAGACACGCTCAATTACCATTTTTTGGTTTCCCCAGATAGCTGCTACCGACAGATTGTGTAGAGAAGTTACTGTCATGTCTTTAAGAATTTGAAAATTACCTCTCACTCTCAATCATTTTAAGAAGACCGAATACAGTTTTGTACTCCACTTCTGAAGCTAGAGAAAGATGTTTACGGAAGAGCTGCAAACCCATGTCCCACAATGACCGCACATTCGGGGTTTGTTTCACATATGTTCTATCCAGGTATAATGCTATACCACGAATCATCAACATTTGATCACAAAAGTCATGCCAACACTTCTCAACGAGTGATAAGAACACAACAAGATCTTGACTTTGGCCAACCAAGGATTGTAGTGCAGCAGATATGTAGGATTCACATTCCTTTTCGATCCGTCTATAGAGACTACCACCCATTTTATGCAGGCAAAGGTCATTCACAGCCTAAATGACAAAAAAAGGTCAATGGATGAGGTAAAAGATACAGTAGAACAAACGAAATACAATCATTAACTTACCTGATAGAGCTTCTCCAAATCGCATGGATCTGGCTGTTTCAAGAATATGGCACTGATGGCTGACTTGAGCGTTGCCCATGTATTTTCTTCAAAATCAGTTGGAAGCATAGGCTTGGCTACAGACATATAATGTAATTGATCATTGAAAAATTGACATCAGTACCAAACTCATATCTCTCAAACCTATAATATTCCTAGAGGATACTCATATAGCCCAGAAAATTGTGTAGTGGTAACTGTTAAAGGATCATCTCTATAGCTTTTCAAATTTTGTAAAAAGTTCAAAACTGGTGTAGTCACTCTTTCATTTTTCCAGTTACAGGTAACTGTAATATTCACCAACTATCTCATAGATTTTCTCTATTAGTTTCATTAAATGCTTCTAATGCAATAAAGAGCAAGCCAAGAAAATTGAAGAGCCTCATGGTCTGGTTCTAGGATGTTTTATGCAGAAAGACCCACCTTAATCTCTGTGGCAGAAGTTCATTGCAACTCAAATGAGCATGTATGAATATCTTCATATTATTCAATGTCTGATTCTCATTACTTATACCACTTATAATGAGCTAGAATGACTAGGGGAGATTTAGAGTTCACGTTAAATGCGTTGTTGACATTGAGTAGTCCTCAGATCAAGTGGTTGGTAGGATCATAATAATGGAAAAATATAATGAGAAGCAAACACCCCTTTATACCTAAAAGCCTTCATCGCCTTCTGTTGAAGATAAAGATTTATTTGAAAAATAATATACATCTCAATCAATCTTACAACTTAAACTTTTAGATCAGATAGTTCAACATGATGTCAAGGCACATAAATGTTCTAATTCAGAGCTCACAGCCACTCAATTAAATGAAATATAGAATATTAGTCTCTTATACATGATGATGATGTAACAACAATGACGACAATGACGACAACAGTAATAAGCTACAAGAGAGGGAAAGCACATTAAAGATAGTATTTGATTAATATAAATGATCTTCTATCTTAACTTTTAGTTCAAGCAGTTCAGCACTTCTGTTTCTTTTACGCATCCTCTTTGCCTATCGAAAGCTTTGCTAAAATGGACCCCATATAAATTATGAATTACCCAATATCCAAACCATCACGTATTGCAATAATCTCAATGTTGCATTACAGAAACACAAGATCTAGCTTGCATCAATATGAAACTATGGATCCAATAGTAACTTATGCTTCTTGAAAAATTCACAAGAGAGGAAAATGTTTCATGTCATTTAAGCCAAGTGTTCTCTCCTTTCAGATTCAAATCTTCCATTTCAATGTGTATTTGATTTTACGTCTTTAAATTAAATAGATAAATTCATCATATTACTGGATGCAACTCAAGGAAGGGAGAGGGACTTTTAGACTGCATAAATAACTAAGGAATTCCTGTTCCTCCAAGATTACGAAAACAGCAACTCAAATGCATGTCTTCAGCTAAATGCCAGAATCCATCCATGGATCGCCTAAACATAATTGTCTACATTTCAGTCAACACGAAGCTCTTCCGATCTCACTAAGATTTACTGACCATTCATCTGTACAGTGTCTAACAAAATTCAACCATTGATTCAATACGGCCCTTAACCAATAAATCAGAGCAGTTTATAAAAATACTGGTAATATCTTGGCTTTAGCTCTAATTTTTACCGCGCCAAAAATACATAACCAGAGGTGCTTAAAATTTGTCTACAAATGATAAGCAGCACAACTGTCTCGCAAGGTACTCACTATAATCCATTCTCAATGAAAAATGTAAGCAAAACTCATCTAAACAATTCCAAGTGAAACCGGGAAAATGAAATCAAACAAAATACAAATACAAGCAATGAGAGAATTTCAGCTCAAAAGACCAGTAGACTAGAATTTGACACTGCATTTTATTCATCCCATGATGATGAAAAGTTTGCGTCTTTAGAAAATGAGAAGGACCCAGATCCTAATATCCTATACAAACTTCCGATCTCCCGCATTAAAGTTTGTCTAATATAGTGCTCAATTCCAGCTCCAAGAGCTTCAAATTTTGCTTCGAATTAACCAATCAAATACTCAAAACCTAATATTACCCGCCCAAACCAGCACTCAAATTTTAAACATCGGCAATAAAATCCCCTATCATCCCACAAAGATCAAAATCAATAAAGAAATGCAAACCTTTAACGAGCTTAATGACGAGCTTCTTAGCCGGTTGAGGAGGCGTAGCCTTTTTCCTAGACAAATTGGCTGTGACTCCATTTCCTCCCCCACCACCAGCTGCACCAACTCCTTGGCCAAAAGAATTAGAAGAAGCTGTCGCATCCAAAACGACACCGCTGGAATCATCATCGATCATGGAGGAATCAGCAGCGGGATCGAAGTGGAGACGGGGCAAAACATGTTGCTGCTGTTGGCCGTTCTTGTTGTCGAGTGAACAAGCCACTGCCTGAGACTTGGCCTTCTTCATTGCCGGCACAATTGGGAGTCCGCCGTCGCCGGTGGTGGTAGAGGAGAAGGAATATGGGGAGGGACGCTTGCTGGGGTTGGACGAGGTAGAGGCAGAGGAGGTGGATTGAGACATAGAAAAGCGAAACAAAATTTTTTAATTAAGAAAAATTAATTTCATTGCGCTTGTTTTGTTAGACGGGGAAAGGAGATAGCAAACTGTAGAGAGAGAGAGAGAGAGAGAGAGAGAGGAGGTAACGATGCGCTTATTGGGCCTGAATTTAGTGTTATTTTGTTTAGGGAAATTGACATAAACGACACTACAACTGCAGCTTTGTTTTAATCTGCTCCCCCACTGGCCCTTTCTCCTTTTACTTTTTGTTTTTGGTAATTTACACCTAAGGTCCCCAATCTTTCAATGAGTGAGAGATCACGTCTCCAATATTCATTTCTACTTCTTTGAGTCCTCAACCTTTACACAAATTTCCTTCTAGGTCCCCAATAACATAAGACAGCCAACTCTACCATTAACCAACCACGTGCAAAAAATGTAATTTATACTTGATGTCCCCAACCTTTTAATGTTTAATAGATTACATTCTCGACTTTTTTTTCTTGTTGTTGGTCCTCGATTTTTGAGGAAATCTCTCCAATAACACTTCCATCCATGCAAACCGTTAATTTTTTTTTATAAAAAGACAATTCTATTCTTATAAATGGTTGGGGACCTTCGGTGAAATTACCTTTATATCATTATTGTCTATTTAAATAAAAAATAGGAAAATAATATAGAAATTATAAAGAAAATACCCACCTACCCACCCAGCCCTTCGTCGGGATATAATAGAGGCACTATTGGGTTTATGTCCAAGATGAACTTGGGTGGCGGCAGCTAGATTGCGAAATTAACCCACAATCCCTTAAAAATGTTTCGGGAGTGAAGGAAAAAAATAGTTCCAAAGGAATAATCTATTGTTCGAACGCCGATTTAGAGACTCTCTCACTGCTCGAACCACCATTAGTTGGCCAAAAATGGGACAATGGAGATTAAGGGATCGTCGACTACTATTAATTTTACTTCGTCCGCAAATTTATTTATGTCATTGACAGGGGGACACCGAGAGCTTACAGCCATTGATGGTGTGGGGTTACAGATAACCAACATCTCACAAGGGATGGGGAGTGTTGTTTGCTCTTCCGATCTTTTATATTATTTTCCTATATTTTTATTCTTTTTGGTTTGTTTGTTTATTTATAGAGATAATGATATAAAGGTAATTTCACTTAAGGTCTTCAATCTTTATGAGGGTAAAAGTGTCTTTTATGAAAATTTAATGGTTTAAATGTATAGAAAGTGTCAATAGGAATTTGAGGAGAGATTTCCTCAAAAGTTGAGGACCCACAACACCAAAAATAAAATTTAAGAACGTAATATATTAAATGTTAGAAGGTTAAGAACGTCAAGTGTAAATTACTTTTTTTCCACGTATTTAGTTAACGTCAGAGTCTTCTGTTAATGGAGAACCTATAGGGGAATTCGTGTAAAAATTAAGGACTCACAGAAGAAGTAGAAATAAAGGTGAGAGAGGTGATCTCTCACTCATTAAAAAGTTAGGGACGCTAGGTGTAAATTACCCGTAATTTTAATTATAAAGACGATAAATTTAAATTTGATAATATGTACATTTGTTGTTAAACTCATATTTTTGAATATATTGAGTGATGGTCATAGATTTTTCCCATTATTGCATATGTACAAGAGATTAAATGCAAGAATATAGGTTGTATTCCGAACGAGCTTGAACACGATTACTAATCTTATTGATTCAATTAATATATGTTTATGTTTTTATATTTTCTATAGAGGTGCAACTATTATAGATTTACAGTGTGTTTGGCAACTGAGTTGTTTATAAATTGGTTTATAAATTGCTACTTGACATCGTTTTATTGTTTTTTTGTAAAAAGTCAAAAACTACTGTTTGACTTTAACTTTTTGAAAAAAGTGAAACTAATAAAATCATGTCATGTGGCAGTTCATAAACAGATTTGTTTATAAATGGAGTTGTGAAACGAACTATTATTATGTAACTATCTAATGATACATTTTAATAACTTTTTCTACCCGTATAATGTATGTGTTGTCTAACTAGTACAAATAATCCCAATGTGGCCACGCCACTTACTATAATTCCTTTTTATATCTTCTCCCATTTTTAGGCCCGCAACCCGCACTCTTCAATCTAATTCCAAACAAGCAAGTAGGTATATTTTTCGTTTTACATGTTTTATTGCACTAAGTTTTAATTTTTGGAAACAAAGTATATTACATCTTGTGTTCCCCAATCATCACCATCGATTCTTGTCTTTTTTTTTTTGTCATTTTGCTTGTTACATTTTCATAAGTTATTAACTATGTTATACAATTTGTTAGATTCCATATTGCCACAATAGATGCGGCAAGCAACCTTCTGTAGACAATCCAAGACCGCTCACTAAATGAAAATCTCGACTCAACCATATCTTAGGGTTTTGGGCTCAAGCCGAGCTTAAACTTGGCCCATGCTCATCTCACACTACTAGGACACAACACGAGCTCTGGCTCGGGCTCTTTTCAAGCCCATCCAGCTCAGCTTATAAGCCCCTCTCTCTGCCCATCTCCCTTTCTGATCACCAAGGATAAATTTTACTTTTTGATTTTTTCTTGAAAAATGATCCAATAAACTAATATCAAATAATAGGGATCATTTTTAAAATGGATAGTCGGTTCCGTATCTCATGATATGACGGAATGAAGCAGAGACATATAGTAGTGGGAGGGATGTCACGCCCCCGTTATTCTACCAATATTCTTGAGTTGTTTCTCGTATTTAGTAGCCGAAGCTCTTGTTGTGCCTCATTAAACTTTTAATATTAACGAGGGATGAGATGTGCCAAACCAATAAATCGTTAAATTTCAAGGAGTAGTTTAATTTCAAAGAGTCATTGCAATATTTCTATGTAGTTTTATTCTATTTTAGGTTAAATCAACAATGAAGTAACTTTAGAGTAAATTACCAAATTCCTTTGGCTTCATATGAGAATATTTATAAACTTTTCATATTATCACTAAGTTGAGTCGGCTTCTTATGTTGTTATTTGTTTGTCATGCCCAATTTAAAATAGGATGTAAAGCACACACAAAAAGCTACATTAATAAGTACTCTTATTGCTTAACCGGCCGAGACAAAGGAATGGAAAGCCCTTATATGGAAAAATAGGCTTCCAATGTATAAAAAAGTCTTCCTTTTATCCTTATATTATGTGCTAAGTTTTCCATATATATGTCTATACTCATATTTATTCTTACTAGTCGGTGGAACGTACGTTGCACGTTGTATGTTACAATAAATACATTTGATATATGTAAATTTCGTAAGAAAATTGTATTACAATAGCACTTCTTGATACACAATATTTTTTGTCAACAGTATACTTTTCTTGCTTTTGTTATCTGATTTGACCAACACTTTTCTTGTTTGCATTGAAACTCTATGTGAAAGTGCAGCATATAGTTGTTCATGTGAAAAGACATGCTCTAGAAGATATATTCCAACATGAGATATAATTTGTCCTTGTGCCTTATTGATAGTCATTGCAAAACAAAGCCGTATAGGAAATTGTTTTCTCTTAAACTTGAATGTGTGGCCTTTATCATTTGCAGGACTTAGTGGGATTCGGGGAACAAAAACTTGTTTCCTAGCATGTTGTCTGAAGGTTATTTCTGCATGGATGACATTCGTTCCAAAATCACGACATACCATTCTTGTTCCATTGTAAAGTCCGTTGGAAAGATCCAGGTTTCTTAAGAGCATAATTGGACAATTCTTTTTCAGTACAAAATTGTGTGGTGGTAAACCATTGGGCAACAATATATTTAGAAATTCTTCTTGGGAATAGTTGTTCGTATCCTCAATCGCTTCATCGAAACTAATAAACTCTCTACTTTCACTAGGAAATAATTGAATTAACTTATCACTAAAGTAGTCAACATATTCATTCTTTGTTGAAAGAATCCCACGACATGTTATATATTCAGAGGAAGACGCATTTTTTGCTAAATCTGGAAAAACCGAATTGATGAGTTTTAACTCTTGAGATTCTACATCATCACCTACTATTATTATCTCATTCAGTAAAGAGATGAGATCATCATTTATTGTCGACTCTATTCCATTACCAATTCGAATTAGAAGGTCTGCAAATTGAATATCATTCTGAGCCCTTATGTTTTGAGTCAACTGGAATTTTTCCATTTTCTCCCAAAGATACGATTTGACTAAATTTAAGTTAACTGTTTGCTGTTTGGTACCTTGTGGGACAACTAGTAATACTTGTCAAAAATTACCTCCAAATACAAATATTTTCTCACCGAATGGTTCTAAATTATCTAATATATCCTTTAAAGTTCTATCAACAGTTTCTATTGTGAATCTGTTTGCCATTGGCGCTTCATCCCATATAACCAACTTTGCCCGTTGAATCAATTCCTTTGTGGCACTTTGCTTTGATATATTGCAGATTGTTGATTCATGTGTTTAAAGGGGAATACTAAATCTTGAATGTGCAGTCCTACCTCCGGGCAATATTGACGCTGCCACTCCTGAAGTTTCTGTTGCAAGTGCTATCATCCCACGTGACCTTATATTTGCTACAGTGCACGATATAGAAAGGTTTTACCTGTGCTTCCAGGTCCATCAACGAAAAATATACCTCTTTTGTCACTATTTACTCTTTCAAGTATGACATCAAAAACATATTTTTGTTCTAGATTCAACTTTGATTCTGCTTAAATGTCAACGTCTAGAATCTCAATAGATTTTTCATCAAGGATTTCCTTTCTGTTTTGTGTATCACCGTAAAAAAACAAATCAATTAGCTTTGGCAGGTCATATGCAATCAAACTTTTTCCCATAGAATAGAAAAAGAGTTGTATATCTCGTAAAGTGCACTGCGTGCGATATTCCAATGAATTTTCACTATTTCATCTGTAATCTTCTGATAATGCCTCAAGAAATAATTTCCATAAATTTCTAACTTTAGTAGGCTCACAGTGTACCAGTAATGTGGCAAAAAGTCTTCGAAACTCATAAGGCATTTGAAATACTGAGGCTTCATTCAAACATTCAATTATGCTTTGATCAGATTCTAAAAGGCCTCGTTTTTGCACTGCCTCCTTGAATGAAAAATATTCTATTCCGTGAACTGTTACTCATATGATGTTGGTCCCCTGACATGATTCAATAAAAGGCGCAAGTAATACCTTTCTCCTTCATTCGGATTCGCTGCTGCAATTCGAGATCTTACCTGGATTTTTTTTTCTCAGTGTCCATTTTCTAAGTCTTGTCCCACACATAATTTTCTGGAAATTCTTTATACAAAAGATTTCTTGATTGGACGTGTGTTTTAGATGTTTCAAAATACTCTATCAACATTGTTTTAGTGACATCGTCTGCTTGAATAACATTTGCCAGGTTTTGATTTGCCCAATATGAAACATACTGCTGGTTCGGAAGATGGAGCTGTAGGTTTATAACTGATGGTTTCAAGTCGCTTAATCGGAATTCATATATTCTCCACAAAGCTTCTTGTGCTGAAACCCATCTTACATCTTGAAATTCTTTTATTTCATTTATGACGTTGTTGTCATCCTAGATCGGAAGAGCTCATGAAATATATGTTGCTGCTCGATCATGTCCCTTGTAGATATATTTATATAAATACTTAACAACATTCAATCCTGAACAGATCTCAACATTAATATGGCAGTTGTATATTAATAGCAAATATGGATTGTAGGAAACCACCAATTGATTATCAAAAGTGAAATTTCTCATTGTTACCTGTAAATTTTGATTTTGAACATAAAAAAATATTATCATACTAATAATTTCTAAAATTGATGAAATTTATGAATTTAAGGAACAGAGTATTGATTTTACCTTATTGCCATAACTTCTTCATTTATATATTGGATAAGCATCTTTTCCTTGAACAATTTTTGAGCTATATGGTCTTGGATAATGAAACCTGCACGTACCATTTACCATGCAAGGACTCTTGTTGTTATGTATTCCACATGGTCCATGTAGCATATGTTTAACAACTTCATGAAGAGCAGGATCTGTTTGTTTATCAGGGATTTCTGCACGCACATACTTATCACACTGATCTGCATTTGTTATCTTGTAACCATTTTTCAATATCACCAGCATGTGAAAATGTGGAAGTCCCCATTTTTGAAACTTGATGACATATACATGAGCAGCATCCGATCTCAAAAATCTCCTTGTTCACAATTTGGTCTTTGAGATCCATAAGTTTACTTCTGAAAATTCCAGCTGTTAGATCTAGTCTATCTTGAGAATGTTGTCCTTCAGCAAGTTCTCTTTGTATTTCATCCCATTCCACATTACAGCTCATTGTTTTAAAAATGTCAGGTTTTCCAAATCGTTGAACCAATTCCATAGCATCTAGATAACGAGGACGCATATCTCTTGGACCTCCTACAAATTGAGCTCTGAAAACTATTCATTTTCCAACTTTATTTCCTCTTGTCTCTCCCGTATTTATTGTGTCTATGATTCCTTGGTAAAGTTCTACTCTAATTAGTGACTTTCGTGTTCTATAGAAATTGAGTCGAGTGGTTTCAATCTTTATATACATGTCGACGACTTATTGTTGTAGTAACCGTCTAGCCAGAAGAAGCACTGATCTCGCAGAAGGTCTTATCTATAACTTGTAGCAGTAGTACTCACGGTAAAACACCTTAGATGAATCATCTTTTGTGACCCCTATTTAATCACATAGATGTTTTCATATTATTTTCATTACTAATTATGCACACATATATAGGAAAATAAGTCGTAAAAATAAAAATAAAAAATGTGTGTTTATGTCAATTGAATAAACAATACCTTGATGTTCTTTTGTAAGGATGTCATCAATGGAATCAATATTTGGTGCACTTTCTGCAACAGTAGATGTACTCAGTGTATTCTGTGTTGCTGCTTCATTATCATTTCTTTTAGATTTCCTTCGTATATCTTGATGCCATCCGGCCTCTCTTCGGGGAAAAACCAAAGGATATTGGAGTGAATCATAGCAACTAAAATAATGTTGGATTTGATGTCAATTTCCTGAATGTGCATGAACAATTATCTCTCTTTGAAATGGTATATTAGCATTATTTCCTTCTATCCAAATAGCCCCAACTTGACCTACTATTGGACCATTGTATAGACGTTGATCTAGTGCTACGTTTCCAGCTATATGAATATGTATGTTCTCAATTGGAGAATAATCTTTGACACTTCGAAAAAGTTTAACATATGCATTATTTTTTAAAATATCCGTCAACTTTGAAATGAGATGCTCACTTAGATCAGCATTTTCAATTATTTGTGTCTTATTTTTTATTTCATTGTCTGTATCATAGAAATATAGTTGAAAAAATTTTGGTCGGTCTTGGGGCAATAAAGATGGGAGATCGTGATAAATTTGCCCTTTTGCTCTAAACGTGTAAATGTCTTTGTTTAAAGAAGCAAGTTTCTTGTCTAAGTTTACTCCAAATGAAGTGAATGAAAAGATACTATTGTATGCCCGAATATTTTTCCTAAAGAACACACATTCTTTTGATTTTGAAGAAAATAGAAAGTATGATTTGTCAGAAACTTCAGTCTCTGCAAGTTGTACCTGAACCAAAATATAAGATTTTGTTATATAATATAATAATTGTAAAAGAATTGTTATTTGAATTTTAGATTATGTGCTACACATCTGACCGTTATAACAACAAAATGTTGGTAGTTGGTGTTCAAATTTTTTTGCTTTGGAATACTTGCATGATGGAACTTGCCGCAACACATGCACCGAAGAACGAATAGGCTCATAAAAAGATTGTCCTACAAATTTTGATAATTTTTAAATTTAATATGTTAAATCAATATAATATTCAAAACTGTATAAATAATCATTAAATTATAAGAATTAAAATTTTATATTCAAAATAACAAACCTTCAATGTTATATGAAACTTGTTGTCCTGTTGGGGGCGCATCTTTCTTTGAAGTTCTTTGATTATTAGTTTGATTGCAGTTTCTTCTTTTTCTAGCTACAATTGCTTCTTGAATTCTTTTTCTACTGTCTTCGGTGATAGTATGGAATATCTACTTCTCTTATTATTCTCTATATCTGTTTTCAGAAATGTAAAACTAAAAATTACTAAAAAAATTAATATATTTACAATATTTACATAAGTGATACTATATTTACTAAAGTACCTATATAAGTTTAGCTATAAAATAGAACGACGGAAATATAAAAAAAAAAAAAGAAGAAGAAGAAATTCTTAATTCAACCATCGGCCACCACACCTCCTCCATTATAATCGTTTCATTCTCTTTCCGAAAATGTCTTCTGTAATTCTCTATCTAAACACTAAATTCAGCAAAAAATTCATCAATGAAACCAAGGATAATACTAACAATCATAGTAGGAATTAATTATTCAAAACTACTACTATTTTCATAGATAGTCGTTTAAGGCTCCATAATAGTTTGTTTTAAGCTAGCCCAAAAATTTAATGGCCCTTTTTTGGGAATTCAGGCCCAAAAAAATAAATGAAGACCCGAAAAAATAATAAACAGATACAGCCCAATTACCCAAGACCTATTCCAAAACCCGAAAGCACCGAGATCAAATCTGGTCATTGAAAAAAAAGGGCAAGGGAACAAATGAACGAAGGCGGACACGGCGGAAGAAGATTTTGGAGAGTGAAGAACAGAAAAACGGCGCCTCTTCACCAGTCACTCGTTGTCCCGTCCTGCCGGCCTCGCTCGTTAGGATCACCATACCACGCACCCGGCATTGCCCCAGCAAAGCAAGCCAAAGGTAAGTTCTTCCTATTTCTAAATCCTGACCCTAAATTCTAATTCCAAAATTCCAAAATTTGTAATTCTTAATTGGAAAATTGGCATTTAATTTGGTTGTGTTCAATGGAAGAAAATTGTGATTAATAATTCATTACGTCTTCCTACTCATTATTGACAAATTCCAAAGAAGTAAAACTGTGTCACTAAATTTTCATACAACCAATTTCTTGCTATTTCCTTGGTGCTTCATTATCTTCTAGAAATGTTTTTACAATTGGAGTGACATTACGTCTGGTTCAGTATCCTATTAGATTTTTGAAAGGGAATTTTTTTGCTGCCTTCTAATTTTTTTGGGTTAGAAAAACAGAAATGAGACACTGAGACACAAAAATTACTTATTTTTTATTGGATGCTTTTGTTTAGTTGGTAATTTTAGTTTATTTAATTTATGTTTTCATATGGTTACTGTTTAGTAATGGTTGTTGTGGAATGAAAATTTAGATGCTTTTTAGTTTTGTTAAATCTTAATTCTCAGACTAAACAATTTGTATATTCTTTTCGTTGTAAGGCAGCTAGAGATAGACTAAATAATCTTTTAATTGTAAGTTCTTGTAAGTTCTTTTAATTGTACGGTTTGTATTATTATTGTATGTTACACATTACTTTTTAATTGTAATTCTCAACAATTATTAATCTGGTGCCACCTAAAGAATCCACCACATAAAGCACAAAACATAAACACAATGGCTCCACGACATACCCCTAAAAAAAAAAAAAGAATACCTGTCATTGCACTTCATGTAGGTTTATTCACACTTAAATAAGAATAGTGAAAAATGAGAGTGCAAAATTGATTGACCAACTCACTATAATTAAGATATCATAAAATAAAGGTCATGTGGACCCAAACTTTTCATTTTTTAAAATAAAATACCTCTGAATAATCAAACTAATAATAACAGCACTTGCAATGCATCTGAAGTGTTTAAAATTTAATACACAATAGCATAATTTGTTATTTCTTTTTCTAAGGTATTTTGAACTATATTAGCACAAATATGATGTAAGTGAAGTGAATTATGTCAAAAGGAAGGGGAATAAAAGCAAAGTTAATCCTTTAAGTCCGCCTCCCTGCCTAAAAAAAAACAAAAAAAAAAAAAAAGAAAAGAAAAAAAAAAGGAAAGAAAGAAAAAAGAAGTTGAGGCTGTATTGTCATTTTACTTAACTTGCTCTATGTCAAACTTTTTCTGGACGATGATCAAAGTGAAAATTCAAAGATTTTATGAGAATCATTAATTTAAAAAATGAAATAAATTTTCTAATTTCTTATACATAGTAATTTACGTCAAAAGACCAATCACCTAATTATGATTAGGAGTTTCTTTTATCTATCTCAAACGGTTGGATTATGGGCAATTCTATTAAAATCTATTGAATCTATGAGAATTCACGATTTCTAATAATCCATTAAATTCCATCATTTCATGTACTCTCATCTAATGGATTTTTTTAAAAAAAGAAAAAAAAGGAATTTCTGAATTTGTATTAAATATAAAAAGAAATTAAACTTTAAAACATCAAGTACAGCTACTTTATGGCTAAAATTTAAGGAGATTCAGTCCCCAAAAAGGGGGAAAAAGAAAAAAAAAAGGAAAATAGGAAAAAAAACCTTGGGTTTAATTTGCATTTGAAAAGACTAAACATGTATTCTCATTGGTTTTGAGATATAATTTAAAAATCAGAAGATACATACCTTATTGATAAATAAACAGTACTCCTTCTTGGTTTGATTTGATTCAACGTACAGTATGGAAATTATATGAAATAGATATATACCCAAATTCTTCTGAAATCAGGAATTTTCATGGATAGTGAAGCATACTACTTTTAGATTCAGCTTTGCTGATAGCTTGGAAGTTGTGCGGAATGAAAATGGAGGTATATGTTTAAACTTGAGATCAATGATAAAGAAGACTGAAGTACTTTGAATTTGAGCTAATTATGTAGAGTTGGAAACTTAGTGAAATGGGAAGACATATTTTTGTATTTAAAAAATTGGATTTGATAGGAAGTGAATGATTCTCTTAAATATTTTTGGTTATTGAACATGAAACAACAAATTTATCTCAATACTTATTATTGTAACATCCAAATTGAATCAGTATAAAACCTAAAATTTATTATTATTATTATAAGAATAATTATAATAATAATAATAAATTTTAGGTTTTATACTGATTCAATTTG
>CAVNYN010269640.1:0-33461 GCA_963692815.1 Nyctanthes arbor-tristis
ATCCTCTCGTATTGGACAAGAAAAGTAAATTCTTTGTTCAAGGAACTTAATAGACTGACACCAGTTGTTTGAGAGGTGCTCGAAGGTCCAATTGAACTTGAATCCATGGCAACCTCCCTGTACAATCAACGGCCTCTACCCTTCCAATCATTGCCCCGACTGACTTCATGATACTCTCTGTAATACACATCAAAGGAACATTTTGTAATTGTATCCAAAAGGGTACATTATAAAAATCCATGTTCCCAATATCCCCTACTCTCTACGGCACTTGGAGAGAGATAAGTTGGTTGTTGAAGGACCAAGGCCCTCTGGCTAGTACACGACGTCTGTCATGAAGAGAACCAAAATTAAAGACAAACACATTCCTCTCAGTCCTTTACTCCACCGAGAAGCTTCTCGTCACTTGCCATAGATTACACATCACCCGTTCAAAGGCGTCTTTGTTCACCGGTTTAGAACCCCAAATCTTCCCAACAAGGCAGAATTCAATGTTCTTTATACCTTCATCGCACTGCTCCTCATACAAAGTCACCATTGGGTTCTCCTCATCGTCGAGCCTCAAAGATTCACACAACTTCCTTAGTTCTTCAGGATCCATGTCAAACTATTGTTTCTCGTCCCAAATTATGAGGAAAAATTGAGCAAACAGAAACTAAAGACGGCCACTATAGCCGACGTAACAACCAACGATGGTAGAAACCCTAATACACACAAACCCTAGGGAGAGCATGCACAGGGACTCCTAATGAGAGCATTAATTAATTCAATGGTCAATACTCAATAAGGAAATAATAACTAGACAGGAAATTGTTCTCCAGTATACATAAATATCATTATTCATATATATTAGTGTTCTAGCAACATGAGTTTCCTCCTCATTTAGCACCCGCCTTATTTATAGACCTCATCAAGGGCTATTAACATATTTTACATGGTTGAGGTCAGACAAACCTCATTGATATATAATACTATCTAAGTACAAGGCTATTATAAGATCAGAACTAATATATGTTGGCCTGCTACCTAACACTTATATCCAGGGGCGGAGCCCGCTATCGATATCGGAGTGTATAGAAAATGTAGATTAATACTAATTTATATATTAATTTCTTTTTTGTACAATTATTTATATGGTCAAAAAATACATTTTTGTCAAAATCAGTTGTGCCGAGGCAAAAGTTGGCCGCTCCCTGCTTACGCCCCTGCTTATATCCAAATGACTACCTTAACTAGCAACAATCATGTCATCAAGATCCCAAGTCCTGATTAACAACTTGATCTCTCTTGGATCGGTCATCTTTTATATCAATTCACCAACTCTACACATTCAGTTTGTTGATCAATTGAAGCACTAGTAATAGCTATCGATTACTATATAGTGAAATTGTTATTGGTAATTACCGACCAATAATATATTGAATAGTTTAGAGAAAGTAAAGATAATAAATATATTTAGTATATGATCACCAATTGAGATACTTCTTCATCGTCAACCATCAATTGAAGCACTAGTAATAGCTATCGGTTGTTTTCAAAAAGAAAGAAAAAAGGTAATAGCTATCGATTACTTTTGGTGAAAATTGCTATCTTTCCTATAAGAAGGAAAAAGAGAAAAAAAAGAAATTTGCTATAAGTAATTAGGGACCAACTAAATATTGAATAACCGAGAGAAAGTAATAATAATACATACTTTTAACAGATAATAATCTATTGAGATAATTTTTCATTATCAACTATAAATTGAACGACTGGTAATAGCTATTGATTACTTTCAGTGAAAATTGTTATCGATAATTATAGCCTAAGGGAATATACAATCTGACTATAGAAACAGACCGGGCTCCTAGTTTGGAGCCTGACCACTAATTACAGGGGGGCTACACGTATTTTAAAAGACATATAGCCCTCTGTGATTAATAGTCAGACTCTAAATTTAGAGCTCGATCTGTTTCTATAGAAAATTTAAGGGAATATATTGATTTGAATAGTTGAGAACGAAGATTGCATTAGGTAATTATGGACCGACGACGGGGTTCGATGACCACTGTGGTTAATGGACCAAACCAAATAGGTAAACCCCTCTTGATAACAGACCGACCCAATACGATCCGGAACCGCATCAGATTCCAACCTGCCAATATATCCTCTCAAAAAACAAAAGCCTGATAAGCTTCATCATACATTCTTCACTGCCCAAAATTCTCTGTTACTCACGAAACAATAGGTAATCAAGCTTAGATTCGTCAGCCGATCTGTAAGTCTATATCTACATTCATATAAGCAGTTATATATATATATCCACCTACGTGTGTTGCTGATTTTTTTTTTTTTTTAAAGTCATTTTCTAGGGTTCTTGTTCTTGCAATCTGGTAATCAAATTTGTTAAGATTGTTCCTAAATGGGCTGTACGGTTAGGGAAAAACACATCAGGACCAGCAGGAAGGCTCGATCGGTAAAACCGGAGTCCGATCACTCGACAGCCACCGCCACCATGAATAATAATGGTGAAAAAATCACAAATCCAAAATCAACAGCCAACGTTAGTAATTATCAATTGGCGCTCAATGCTATGAACCAAAACTCGATTCCTATGTTGAACCCCAACCCGAATTCCCTTTTTGAAGAGAGTGGGTGGGGCTACTGTACTCAAGAACAATTGGAGGAAATTTTGCTGAAAAATTTGGAGTTTCTGTATAATGAGGCACTAAATAAGCTGGTGGCGTTGGGTTATGATGAAGATGTAGCTTTGAAGGCTATTTTGAGGAATGGACATTGTTATGGTGGGAATGATGTGCTGACTAATATATTGCAGAACTCTTTGGCCTATTTGAGTAGTGGCTGTAATGGTACGAACTCTGAGGAGCCAGAGCCTGCATTTACAGACTTGAGGAAGCTAGTTGAGTATTCCCTTGGAGGAATGGTTTGTTTGTTGCAACAAGTTAAGCCTCATCTGACTAGGGGTGACGCTTTGTGGTGTCTAATGATGTGTGATCTTCATGTTGGTCGTGCTAGTGTGATGGAAATTCCACATTTGCCTTCACCCTTGCCTGGTGAGAATGGAGATGGACGGGAGAGTGACTTGGCTAGTGGCAGTGGGAGTGTAGAGGACAGTGTTGGTAATGGGGGAGCTGGTGTGGTTGCCCCATCATTGTGCCGATTTCATGGTGGTTGGGGTTCTGGGAACAGTGGGACGGCTGAGTTCCCAGTTAATGGAATTAATGGGTTTTTCTCCTATGCAGCAGAACTGACTCCACAGAGGGAAATAGAGTGTCCAAAAAGGTTTAATCTCACTCCATCCATGAAGAGTTTGTTGAAGAGGAATGTGGCTATGTTTGCTGCAGGGTTTAGGGCAAACTCAAAGCAATTTAACTCTCAATTGCAGCCTTGTCCAAATCCAGTGCCTGCTGAGGATGCATCAAGTGGATGTGGAACAGTACCTGAGGTTCCGACTGTGCATGTTGAGGAGTCCCAGAATGCAAAGAACCAAGATGTTGTTAACTCGGTGATGAGTAAATTTCGGGACTTGAACCTTAATGAGAATGCTGAACATGTCTCATTAGATCAGAAAGATGAAATGATATTAAGCTTGATAAATCAGATAAAGGAGTTAGAAAAACAAGTGAAGGAACGGAAAGAGTGGGCTCATCAGAAAGCGATGCAGGCTGCCAGAAAACTCAGTCATGATATGACCGAACTCAACCTGCTTAGGATGGAGAGAGAGGAGACCCAGCGGCTCAAGAAGGGAAAACAGACCCTTGAAGACTCTACCATGAAGAGGCTCTCTGAAATGGAGAACGCATTGAGGAAGGCAAGTGGTCAAGTGGACCGTGCGAATGCTGCCGTTAGGAAGCTTGAAACTGAGAATGCCGAAATTAGAGCAGAGATGGAGGCCTCCAAACTAAGTGCATCTGAATCAGTCATGACCTGTTTGGAGGTAGCGAAAAGGGAGAAAAAGTGTCTCAAGAGACTTTTGGCTTGGGAGAAGCAAAAAACAAAACTTCAGGAGGAAATTGCATCTGTAAAGCAGAAGTTCTCAGAGTTGCAGCAGGAGCTAGCTCAGCTTGAAGCCTCTACAAAAGCGGCTGAGGTTTGTACTCAAATCACCTTATATACTGATAATTAATTTTAATGAGCATTAGAAAAATGCTTTTTATGTCCCATGCAAGCCAATTTTTCTAATATTGGTCCTATCATTCATTTGGGTGATACCATCTAATACCCAGGTTTCCACAATAATGCAATGAAAACACCCTTGGATTGCCATCTTTTTTCCTGTTTAAATGAAAACGTTTTGGGACCATAGTTTCATGTCCATTTTTCTTTCAGTTAAGAGATAACATGCAAATTGGTTGTCTTGATTAAGTTGCAAGAGATGATTGATAGTTACGCTATTAAGAATTCATGAACTTCACACACTAGAAGTATCTAAGGGTACTAGTCCGTTTCCTTGTATCTTCAAGATATGTGAACAAGTACTTTTGTGTTGTGTGCAATGTACGTGCATGTAGCCAACCTTTAATCGTAGATAGAATTCACAAACTTGATTGAAGGTATCTAAAGTGTACTAGCTGTTTTCCTTGCATCTTTAGTAGATGTGAACAAATATCTTCATCTAATGAGCAATGTGTGTGCACATATGCAACCTTTATGCTTTTAAGAATTCATGAAATTGATTGAAGGCATCTAAGTTTACTAGTTTTTCCTTGTATCTTTAAGAGATAGGAAAAAATGTCTCATTATCATCCTTTGTAGGAATTTTGTATTTGTGAAGAGTAGCACTATCAAGTCAGGCATGCATGCTAGTGGCGCTTACTGACATCCGTCTGGCCTTTAGTCTAATTGTCTGAAACTAAGTAGCTATTGTATTGGTACCTCTTGGGTAAAACCATAGCTAAAAGTTAAGCTAGATCGGAAGATATTCATGTGACTGATCTTTTTCTATGTGCTGATTCTTAAAGATTTTGTTTTCAACTGCAGTCGTCAGTTGTAAGTTTGGATCTAATTGGAAGAGCTGATTTGTTGAAACAGACATGCGAGAACTCATTGATTGAACGACGATAGAATAATGTCATATTGCAGGATGCTGTCACCTCTTTCCCTTGCATCCTGTTGGCGCATTTTCTTTCATGTGTGTGCTTGTAGTTTGTTGCATACAGATGTTCTTCTCTGTTTGATGATTGGCTCTGTTAGTATTTTCACTAACTCATACCTGTTTTGTTTCAAAATATATTTTGAAGTTGCTGCGATTTCCTCTCTAATTATTGATTTTTATCACTGTTTTTGTAGGAAACTTTTATCAAGTATCATGTTATAGTATCTTTTTATATTTGATTAAACTAGCATCACTTTGAGTTCTTTATTCTCCTGCTGAGCTTCACGTCTGCAGTTTTATTTTTATGCTCTGACTTCTACGTAGTCTGAGAACTTAGCGCTCTTGTGTATATGACAGGTGAAGTGGAGGCAGGAGCAGAAGTCTAAAGAGCAAGTTTTAGCACAGCTGGAAGAGGAACGACGCCTCAAAGAAGCAGCTGAGGCTAGTAACAGAAGAAAGCTTGAGGCTCTGCGTCTGAAGATTGAGATAGATTTCCAACGGCACAAGGATGACCTGCAACGTCTGGAGCAAGAATTTGCACGCCTTAAAGACTCGGCACAGTATACAGATGTGCAAAATCCCTCCGCTAACTTATTTACAGCAAATGCCAATGGTGTGAAGCCCGAAGGAGAAACCATTGCAAGGTTGTTGCATGAATTGGACTTGGAGGATTCACCAGAAAAGGAGGTTAGCTGTGATAGGGAGTGCATGATTTGCATGAAGGACGGAGTCTCTGTGGTTTTCCTCCCTTGTGCTCATCAAGTCATTTGCGCAAACTGCAATGAGAACTATGGGAAGAAAGGAAGAGCTACTTGTCCGTGCTGTCGAGTTCCAATAGAACAGAGAATCCGAGTTTTTGGTTCAAGCTCGTAGTTGTAGTTGCAGAATGGAATGATCTAAGCAAACCTCCTTTTCCCCCGGGGGGGGGGGGGTGATACTGGTATATGTACTTATTTTGGTTTGCCATATACTACATGACCTTCGGCCTTAATGTTTTTCCCATCTTGAATATGCTGTATTGCATCAGCATAATGGATTTGTAAGTAAATAAACGGCAAAACCTGTTGTTTCGGGCTTTTGTGCATTTGCTCTGCTCATTGATCAACTACTTTATATACGTGAGTAAGTTGCTGGAGTTTGATTCTAGTATATTTCTCTTTAGTTGACTATTGCGGGAGATTTATTGATACTAGTACGATAAGGAACTTTTAATATTTTAATATTATTCTAATTTTTCTTTTGTATGAGCAGTATAAATTATCACAAAAACTAATTTCTTTTTAAGAAATGAAGTGTGAACGAGAAAAATGTGCATTAAAAAGATCAATATTGAATCATATAAATAATTTAGAATTTCACATCAACATTTTCACACTTTTTTATTTTTTGGCTCCTACGGTTTTAAAACAAAAACTAACTTATTTTTCATTAAAAAACAATCCTTTAAATAGAAGGAAAAAAAATCTATGAGCACAAATGTTAATAAGTCATGGGATATGCGAAAATTGATTGATCGGAATTTGTACTTCTAAATTCTAATGATTGACAATTAAATTTATTCCTTCAAAATCATGAGGGTGCGAAATTTGATTGTTCGTGTTTATACTCTGGTGATTTATATTGATTATTTATTATATGAAATAGTCATAAGAATGAATTTCATGCAGAGTTGCAATTTTCAATTTTTACTCTAATTTGTCCTTTATGTTTAAATAAAAAGTTATGATAATCTCCAAAATTATAGCGTAAAACATTTATAATTTTCTATCAATAGCTAAAAAGAATGTTAAAACCAATAAAAATCACAAATGAAGAAATAATAACAAAAGTTGTATTATACAACATGTTTACTTACATTCATTAAAAATAGTTAATGACTACCGTAATTGATATTCAATGAAGACACTTTGATGAATAAAAAGAAGTATAAGTAAAATAGAAAAATAAATATTTTGCACTCATTTCTGTTTTATATGGTAGTGATTAAAACAGAGAAGTGGGGGGGGGGGGGTAAAATGAAAAAATAAAAGTTTTACACTCATTCCTCCTCTTCAAACCGGGAAGGCAGCTTGGGGAACAGTGAAGTGGGCCCTTTTTTTTTGGCCTTTTCTTCTTTAATTTGATCTTTTTCAAATAAAATGGATAGAAGTTCGTTTTATTTTTATTATTAATTTACAAAAAAATTTAAAAAAAAATTGGTGACAAAAATAACATCAAAATTTTGAATCTCAATTAATTATTAAATTTTCCTTAATTAGGATAATAATACAATTAATTTACTATATTAGAATCAATATGACCAAACGGCCCCGCAGAGCTACCTGTTCTCATCCCTGTACGCAAGTCAATCGTCCCAAATACAAATAACGAAATTACATCATGAAAGATCGAAACTTTAAAGCTTTGTTTGAGATTGTTGTTACAAGTACAATTTTTTCTTTTTAAAGAGCACAATTAATCAAAATATTTAGTAAATTTTAAAGAAGTGTTTATTGGAAAGTATTAAAATGCCACCGATTTTGAAAAGCAACAAAATGGCAATTTTTCAGTATCGGTGGAAGTCCGGAACTCTAAAAAGAAGGAAATTTTGGCCTTTTTCTCCCTTACACAATATTCTCTTGGTTTCTTCGTTCTCTTTCTTCCTCAATCCACAACTCTTCCAAATTATAAATTAATATTCTTCCTTTCCTGAAGAAGCATCTAATTTGCATGTGAAAGTAGCAATTTTGCATCCGAAAGTAGGTATATTGTAAAGCCTAATTTCTTCGCTTCTTTAAATTGGGTTGTTCTATTTTTCAATCGTATGATCTATTGCTGCTGTTGTTGTTATTATTATTATTACTTGTAAAAGTATTACATAATATTATATATTGTTTTATAAAATAAAAAGAAACAAAAATTAAGTATACTATATAATAATAACTAAAGATATTATTAAAAATCATGTACTTTTTAGTAATTATAAATTGATACAAATAATAAAATAGTTAAATTTACCAAACATTTGAAAACCGCTTCCTTCCGATCTACAATTTTAGCAAAAAAATTTATTCAAGCAGCAGAAGCTGCATATTAGAAAAGTTACAACAATACTAACCTAAGCCTAAATGTGAAATGAAGTACAATTAAATTACAGCAAAATGAGAAAGGTACTCCCAACTGCATTTTTCGTTTCATGCATGTTTGGTAGAGAGTACAAGATTTTAACTTCGTCTTTTATGCTTAACCAACCCCTCCCACCTTGGCTACAAATTGTAGACTTGAGCTTTGATTTCCCAGATATACTTCCACCGGTTCATGTTAAAAAATAAAAAAAGACTTCGTCTTTATGCTCGTAGCTTTAATTCACCTTGTTAACAAGCAGTATGTGCATCACATCCTAGAATGCACTGCAGTTTTGGCTGTAAATTTAGTCTCTGCTCCTTCTTGCTGCTGCTTTTGTTTCTGTTTCTCTTTGTATTCGTAGACGACAGCATGTACTTCATCAAAATGAGGCCTGAAAGCAATCTTTGTCTCATCAATCCATTTCAAAATCTTTTTGTGGGGACTTAATATTCGATCACGATCCTTCTCATTCACAACCTAAGTCCAGCCAAAAAAAAATGTCCGAAAAGAAAAGTCATTTCATGTTCATGAAATATCTCAAAGGTTGGAGGAAAAACATATGAAAGCCACATTATTTTCAAATCTACATGGCTTGCATCTTTGCACCCATATCCCTGAAGTGCCATAAAATTACTTTATATGCAAATATATGTCCATTGTACCTCGAGTTGCATGATTTGACAAACTAAACTAAGATAGCTATGGAAGGTCGTGGACTTCCAAGCAAAAAGGGTCCATTTCCCTTGAGCCATATGGATTCAATCTTTGCAAGAGATGCAGACAATAGTTTCTCCGCCTTAGCTGCCGCCTCTGGATTCAAACGCTGCCCGATTAGATGTCCAAGGGTAGAGCTGAGAATATATCTAACTGAAAATGATAACATATTCAAGAAAACCAAGGTCCATTAAATAGACATACTAAAAAAATTAAGTATGAAAATGAAAAATTCATCAAATGATCCATGCATAAATTTCTCTGCTCTGATGACACCATGCGGTTAAATGGGAGTTCCCTCCGTAACTTTTGTATCAAAATTTAAGCATCTTCCACTGCTTCTGTGGAGAAAATGGGAGCTCTAACAAATCGCACTTAAAAAAAAAAAAAAAGGGACACGAATTACCTGCACTCTGGCGTAAATTTGAGTGATGCCAATCCAATATCAAGTGGATCTTTGCTCTTTTCGAAGCATCAGCAGGATACCTGTGAAGACAGATAATAATTATAGGCAGCTACATTTGAAATCTCAATTTAATAAATTGGGATCCTAGTTGTCTAGTACTAGATTTAAACAAAGCTCCTATGTTTTAAACATAATCACTTTTTCAAGTTCCATTCATACTTCAATATTTTGCCGTATTACCACACACAAAAAAGGGAGGATTACTGCAAAAGTAAAACCAACCGAACTAACCAGTGATCTGCAACTCCAGGAAATACGGAAGCTAGGTAGATCATAATGGCATGACTGCAAAACATTTCAAGAATCATGTGAACAAGCTGGAAAAAAAATACTAAAATATTTCCAAAAAAAATTACAAACAAAATACCAGCATAATTGATTGGAAACTTTCCATTTTAGGCCCCAGATTTGCAACTCTACAACTTACTGAGTTAAACTTTAAGTTCAGAAATTAAGGTACCTTTCAGAAAGCTTGAATCTTCCATTCATTATTGCTGGAACTTTCTTCATGGGATTTATTTCTGCCATAAATTAAATTAATGAACAAGAAACAAAAAATTAATTTTCCCCCTCTCAGGGATAATATAAACAATAAAATATTCCCGTAAACATATAAATATGTTAAATAATGCACCTTGGTATTCAGGAGTTAAATGCTGGCGTTTGGGAATGTGGATTCTTACCTCTTCAAAATCAATCCCATTTAATCTATACATAACCCAAATCAAACTATCAGTTCAGTGAAAAGAAGTGAAGCATAAAAATTAGAGTGGATTCTTTGGAGAGAAAATTACTTGCAGAAGAGAATTACTGCACGAGAAGGTTCAGATAATCGATCCGCATACACTTTGAGCGTCATTTTTCTCTTCCTTTTTCTACAGATATCACTTCACTTTGGACTTAATTATTATGGATTGCAGATAAAGAACTTCGAGTTTCTTCTATTTATAGTTAAAACGTTCATTTCATTTTCCTCGTTTTTCTAAGGTTTCAACCTGCTTTCTTATCGGTTCCCAGTAAAGTTTTGACTCAAAATTTAAAATCTTCGCTCATCCCACGAGGATCCTTCTATTATTATTATTATTATTATTATTATTATTATTATTATTATTATTATTATTATTATTATTATTATTAGTGTCGGTAGGCTTTTTTATTTCCTAGGTAATCAGTACTATACGGTCCGGCTATCATAACAGATCTATTTCTAGGTGCGGAGACAGATCTGATCATGCGGCCGCATGATCCTCAAGATGTGGCAACACACGGCAGCTACGTGCGGCCACACACGGCTACACTGCCTTGTATGTGAGGCCGCACATACTTGTGTGGCCACACTGTGCGGCCGTGTGCGGCCTCACCTTAAGGACCATGCGACCGCATGGTTCCACTATACAGTCGCATGGCTAGATCTGTCTCTGAACCCAGACACAGATATGTTACATTAGAAAACTCATAGTACTATGTACCTCCAACCCTCCATATTTTTGCTTTTTTCATCTCTGACTTTTAGAAACTAACATTTTGACCCTCAATTCTCATTGTTTGGTGCTATCTCTACTTTTTTGACTAAAATGGATTAAAATACCATTCAACTTTAATTAATTTAAGAAACAATAAATAATAATTAAATAAAAATAAATAAACAAGTGCATCTTTATTAGCAATAATTTGTCAAGACCTATGTGATCTAATAACATTTGAGTAAGTTTTATACTTACGAGGCTCAATTCCCCCTCCTTTACAGTCTCCTTATAATCATAAAAACATATTAGCAATAATTTTCAACACCCATATAGGTGATATTATGGCATCCAATATCCCAGCCACATGCATATATGTAACCATGTAGGGTGTATGAGAGGACCCTTGTGAGTGTAAAAGTTTTCATCAATATTGAATGTTTTACTTTAATTTTTATTATTATTTGATTAGACTTTCTTTAATAAGCAACCAAATCTTGTCATTATTTTGTTTTATTTTTATTTTTGAGGGGTATTGTGTTTTTATTTATTCATTTTCAATTTACTAAATTTTTTAGTTAACAATAAGAGGTATTATAGTCATTTTTTTTAAGGAAAATGACGTGGAATAAATTAAGAAAGTGCCCATGTGTACAGTGAGGCTATGTTTCCTGCACGGACGTGCAAATGTCATTGGGGGTCATCTGCCTCTACAGTGTTCCCTTCTTACAAATTTTTTTTTTTTTTTTGATGCTAAAACCAAGTAAAACTACAGTACAGGGTAGCTAAAACCATGGCTGCCATTTATTACAACTATTGACGTAATACTTAAACGGGGCAGGCCATGGGACGACAATTTTGATGACCAAAAGACACAAGAACAGGCATTATAATGATATCCCTAAACAGAATAGTTTGCCGTTCAACACGTTCTGCATAGACGAGCACGTAGACCAGCATCGGATTTACTGAGCTGGGCTCTTGCTAGAGACCTCCAATCCGTTTCCATCTGGATCAAAGAAAAATGCTTGCTTCGTCTTCCTGTCTGGTTGCTTCCTCTCATGTACCTTGATTCCTTTTTCCTTAAGGCTCTGAACGAAGGAGTCAAAATTGGAGACAGAGAAGCAGATGTGGTGTCCTCTGGGGAGATTCTTGGGATCTGCCACTGCTGAAGTGGCACTCCATGGTCCTTCAGGAAGCTTGGTCTCCGGATTCCTCTCTATGAGATGAAGATAAAATGAACCCAATTTCAACCATAGAACATCGAACTCAAATTTTGGATTCTCCACTTGCTCAAACCCAAAAACCTGCAAGAAGTTGCCCTTTTCTCCAGTAAGAAATCAGATCATCAAATCATCAATGTCCGATTCCATTTTCTCCGGTCTTCGAAGCTCCTACTCATGACAAAAGACAAAAGACCAAAATGCAAGGATCCTTCAACAGTCATGTTCCTAGTTCCGTTCCTTCATTTCAACTGCAGTATTATAGTCATTTTTAGTTAAAAAAGATAGGTAGCGACAAAATGGAGAGAATTGTAGTTAAAAATATTAGTTTTTAAAAGTTAGGGATGAAAATGCAGAAACATGAAAAGTTATGGATGGATAGTGCCAAATAACCTTGGTTTTCTTGGTTTACGGATTTCATATTTTGCACATGGTAAGATTCATGTGTACATGATAACACACAACTTTCTGTTATTAAAAACATGTTTTAATAATTGAGCTGTCATAGTAGCAAAGTTATTTAAATTCAATCCATGTTGATGGTTTATGTCCTAAAAAGCACGTTTAGGTGGCATTCAAATTAGAAATTTGGACTTCAATTTGCGCGATATCATTTACTTTGTCATGTATTTTTCTTGTTTTTATCACACATTATCGCACTCAGGCACGCCTGAGTCAATGTTTAGATTTAAAACTTTTTCGCGCTTTAAGCTTTTTAAAACACTAGTCATCGTGAATTCTCATAAATTTAATGATGAATTTAGAAAAGAATCCGGGACTAAAATGAATTTTTACTCAAAGTCTTGTGATTTGTCAAAGCTCAAGTAAAAGAAATTGGGACTAAATGGAATGGGGCAATTTGTCAAAATGGCACATCCTAACCCTGAAATTGTAAAAAATGACGCTTACTTTAACAAATCGCAAGTATAGCACATAATAATACAGATATATGAACTTAATTTGGAGCTTCATTAATTTGGAGTTTCATTTTAGAACTTTCTTCTCCCTCGTTTTTTAAAAGTTTCACATTCTTTTGTTGGTCCAATAAAGTTTTGCTCACAAGTCAACACACCACGATCCTTTTAATTTGGATTATTATGTGCATGTGTTAATTGGCTTATTTGTTTTTCTGGTTTATGTAGTATTCACATATTTTAAATGAGGATAGTAGTTAGGTATATTTACGAATAGACAACTGAAGGAATCATATTGACGGCCGCGGGTTGTAGTTAGATAGTGTTGCCTAGAATTTGAATTTGGTTAAGATTAGAGATGTGTAAATGATGATATAGTTAATCCTCCACAATAGTTCATGAATTCTTTTGATTACAAAGGGGAAGGATGGTTGGGGAGTATGTGACTCGATCTCGAGTGAAAATTTAAGTATGAGACATGTCCTATCACTGAGCTATCGTTTTGGCCACAAAGATCATGCATTTGGACTTTATATAAACAATATGTATAATAACTTATGAAGATATGTTAACACCATCTATTAGTTCCTTGTAGGCTATGGCACCAGTGGAAAATGAAGAAAAATAAAGTAATTGCCCTTTATTGGTGAGGTCAGTTGTTATGTCCGTAAAGTCTGTGTCCACATCATCAATTAATGCCATAAACAACCACCAGATAGCTAGCTACTTTTCTCTAATAACCTGTAATTATGTTGTTCACAGTAGAACAAGTACAAATATGGAATTTAACATACTATTAGCGTGAATATTGTGTAAATAAAACATTAATCTTATCTCTTTCAAAAAAAATAAAAACCAAAAAACATTAATCTTATCTTTTCTTATCTTTGACTTTTATAATTAGGTTAATTTCACAAATCGTTCTCAATCTTTAAATTAAGAATCTGCTGGGTCACAACCTTTATTTCAACCTTTTGGGTCCCCAACCTTTCAATAACTTGCACGATAGGTCCCTTTTGACAATTTCTGTTAATTTTTCCGTGAAGTCTCTGGTCAAATTACTATTTTATCCCTTATATTTTTAAATTAAAAATTAAAAATTAAAAAACAAAAAACATATATAAACTTTTAAAAAAAAGGAAAATGGGGGACCCATGCTGCCATTTCCAGCAGCAAATTGCCGCCGGAAACAGCAACTTTAAAAATATAATTGATAAAATGGTAATTACACTATAGACTTAACGGAAAAATTTACAGAAACCGTCAAGAGGGACTTATCTTGTGAGTTATTGAAAGATTGGAGACCCAAGAGGTCGAAAAAAATGTTAGAGACTCAACCGATTTTTAACTCAAAGGTTGAGGATTTGGGGGCGATTTGTGAAATTAACCCATCATAATTTTATATGTAGTAAACGAGTAAGTAATCATTGTTTAATCGAAAAATGTATTAGATGCAACTTGCCAATAACTTCGTGAAATATAAATTTCATATTTTTGCACTGCCGTTAATACACGACAACTGTATTATCCAATCCAGGTTAGTCTTTCCAATAAATAAGGATCATATATTTGCTAAAATTAGCAAAAACAAATGAAATTTGTATTGAAGATTTTTATTGAATTACATACATATCAGTATATCACAATAGAAAATTAGAAAACGAACTCCAAAACACTACAGCATTTTGATGTTTGGTATAAAGTACAAGATTTTAGCTTCGCCCTGTTTGCTCGTATTGTCAAGTGCAGTCTAATTCCTCTTAGCAAGGCTATCTGTGTACTCACATCTTCGAACGCATTGCAGGTTGGGCTCCTCCCGACTGCTGCTGCTTTAGTTTCGCTTTGACTTTGTAAAGGATAGCATGCACTTCGTCAAAATGAGGGCTTGTTGCATTCTTTGTATCTTCGATCCATTTCAAAACTCTTTTGTGGGGGCCTAATATTCGATCACGATCGTCCTCATTCACAATCTAAATCCAGCAAAAACAAGTCCTTAAAGGAAAACATGTAATACTCATTTGACTTTTTGTGAAAGATCAAAAGGTTGGAGGATAAACATATGAACATATATATCCACTTTATCTCATTTCACACATATGGAGGAGGGGAAACAAACATAAATCTTACCTCGAGTTGCATGATTTCACACACTAAACTAAGATCTGCTATGGAAGGTTGTAGACTTCCAAGCAGAAAACGTCCATTCCCCTTGAGCCAAAAAGATCCAATCTTTGCAAGAGATGCAGACAATATTTTCTCTGCCTCAGCTACAGCCTTTGGATTCAATGGCAGCCCAAGTGCAGGCCCAAGCGTAGAGTTGAGAACATATTTAGCTGGAAACAGTGACATATTTAAGAAAACCAAGGTCCGTTAAACACACACACAGAGTTGAACATAAAATGACCAAGGCATCAAATAATTCATGCATAAAACTAAGTGAAGTTCTTTGTTCAGATGACATAGTGTGGTCTAATAGGGGTTTCGTCCATATTTTTTGAAACAATATTTAAACGTCTACCATTGCTTCCACAGAGAAAATGCAAGCTCTAACAAATCAAATAACCAAAAACAAATAGATCGTACATGATAGGCTAAGCATAAGCATTATTTTGGATCAAAGTAATCTGCTAGAAAGGCGAGAAGCACCTGCACCCTGGCGTAAATTTGAGTGGTGCCAATCCAATATTGAGTGGATCTTTGCTCTTTTTGAAACATCAGCAGGATACCTGCGAGGATAAATAATTAGGCAACAGGATATGAAATCTCATACTAATCCATGATGCCCCAGCATAAAATACAGTTTCACAAGCATATGATGAAGTAGTCCTCTAATCATATGATGAAGTATCACAGTCGTCTAATCTCCAAACTAAGAAAGTAGTAAATTCATCCTAGTAAACCTTCCTAATACAACTATGATAAATGTTAAATAGAACTCTTTATTTATGGTCCTTCCATCACATTTTATCAATAAATATAGAATAGAAAGGCTTTTCACAATGGGCTCCAGAAACATTTTATATATTACCGAATTGCTTTGTTGTGTCCTATTCATGCTTCAATATTCTACTCTATTTCCACACACAATACTATTTTATAAGTAAGAATTAAACTATTTAGGTTCACTGCAAAATTAAACCAACCGAACTCACCAGTGATCTGCAACTCCAGGAAACACACAAGCTAGGTAGATCATAATGGCATGACTGCAAAACATTTAAAAAATCACGTGAACAGGTCAAAAATGAACAAAGTACACACAAAACGATACACACTGTTAATTTCCATTGTGGAGTACATTTAAGCTTGCTATAAATACTGTTAAAAGATTGAAAATGATACTATTACAAGTATCATAATCCTTCCGAAACTCCTTTTTAACCTGAAGCGTATTTTTGCAAGCTTCAAAAATTTTACATGCAAAATATTCAGCACGATTGATTTGAAAATTTTCCACTTCAAGGCCACAAATTTTCTCCTCACTTTCAGCACGTCTTTTACCCCTGCTCCTTAACGACTCTTAAAGTATGTATGATATTTTGGAAAAGTAGATATAAGCCAAAGATCATCCCACTGCGAGACTATTTAACTGAATTAAGTAAATATGATATTTGCTGCTCTAGATATTGAAATATGTAGTTTGGCTAGGATTGAGACATCAGAACAGCTTCTGTCCTGCTTCCCAACAAATTCAACTAAGAAATATATGGTTTTGTTTAAAAAGGATGAGAGGGGGAAAACTTGTAATAATTAAACTGCTAGTCAAGAGAAAAAAGAAAAGGAAAAAGAAAAGCGCCAGTTCTGTAATTTCTCTTCACAAACAATCATGACCAATTTATATTACCCAATTAAAACTTCATGCCTAGGAATTAAGGGTACCTCTCAAAAAGCTTGAATCTTCCATCCATTATCACTGGAACTTTCTTCATGGGATTTATTTCTGTCATAAATTCATCAACAAAAGTCAAAATTTACAAACATATTACCATTTTTTTCTTTATCGGGGCTAATATAAGCAGTGCAATATTCTCGTAAACAAATAAAAAATGTAAATCAATATCATGCACCTCGAAATTCAGGAGTCAAATGCTGCCGTTTGGAAATGTCGACTCTCACCTCTTCAAAATCAATCCCGTTTAATCTAGACACAATCCAAATCAAACTATCAGTTCGCTGTTAAAAATATGATTTTCCCCCCAAAAACGAAGGGAAAAGGAAAAAAGATTCCCCCCATAGAAGTATAAAAAGTGGATTGTTTTGAGAGAAAATTACTTGCAGAAGATAATTACTGCACGAGAAGGCTGAGACATCCGATCCGCATACACTTTTAGCGTCATTGTTCTCTACCTTTTTCTCCAGGTGATCACTTCACTTCGGATGTAATTGTTGTGTTGCAGAATCTCCACACTCTCAACAGGAAACGATACGGATAGCCGATAAAGAACTTCGGAGGTGACCCAAATTTCAGATAAGTTTCATATTAGTCAGCAATCATTTTTTCTGCCTTTTTTTCTTTTTCCTTTCTTTTTTTTTTTATTTTTATTTTTTTCAGATCTTTGTTAAGGGGTTAATTTCACATATCATCCCCAACTTTTAGAATTAATATCGGTTGGGTTTTTAATTTTTTTCAATTCACTAGGTCCTTAATCTTTCATTAAATCATACATATAGTCCCTGTTAATGTTTCCATCAATTTCACCATTAACTTATCGAATAAATTATCATTATACTCTTTATCATTTTAAATTAAAAAATATTTTAAAAATATAAAAAATAAATATTTTAATTTTTTTAAAAAAATGAAAAATGGGAGAGGAGGACACTGCTTTTGGCTGACTTTGACAACCTTTTTGGGGAGGGGGGGAGTCTCCTCTTTTGGCTCCAGAAATGGCAGCCTATTTCTGGCGTCTGTTTAGCAAAAGTGCTACTATTTCTGGCAGCACATGGGGAAGACTACCCTAAAAGGCTATCAAAAATGCCAGTACGTAATTTATTTGAGCAATTAGAGGTAAATTTGACTAAAACTATTAAAAGAGACTATATGTGTGACTTACTGAAAAGTTAGGGATCCAATGGATAAAAGAAGTTATGAACACAGCCGTTACTAACCCTAAAGGTTGAAGACAATATATGAAATTAACCCCTTTGTTAGTAGACGAAACTTTTTGCTATAATTATTAGTATCTTTTGATAACGTGATATGAGGATGTTCTTATTTGATTTTATATAATATAAGAGTGTTAGTTAGTTTATTATTAACTTTATAATTAAGAGTCCGTTTGACTTGTGTTATAATCAGATTGTGTTATAATATATTTTGAAATTTGAATTTTTATGATATGTATATTAATGTGATTGGTTAAATTTTGTTGAAAAGTGAAAAAATGTGATTTGATGTGATAGAATTATAATAGATTCCTGTTATAACACGAACCAAACAAGGCATAAGAATATTCACTTTTTTCAAATTGTAAGAGTTGCGTTTATGTAAGATACAACTCTATATTATTAACACAAATCATGTTAAATGTTTACCCTATCTCATGTCCACCCAACATCTACCCTTTTAAATTGCTTACGTATTATGATAAATTATCGCCAAATTATCACAATATCTAGTCTATAGAATGGATGTTGGGTGAACATGTGATGGGGTGTGTTTATAGCATTACCATATTAACATGGTGTTTTAATGAGTGAACCGTTGTATAAAATTTATAAGTCCAATCCAAGATAATGCTCATCAATTATCAAAATTTACCGATGAATTTAGAAAAGTGGGGGACTAAAATGAATTTTTCTCAAAAGTATTGTAACCTCGAGTGATCTTTCTCCACTCATGAGACCCAATATGAATATCAAACAGTACGGCCCAATGGGCCAAAATGTCTACCACGACTGGTAGCCCATTATTTTCATAAATTATTTTGGTACTTACCAATTTGGCAAAATTATAAGGTTCCCTACAAATACTATTTTTTGAAAAACATTGCCAAATTATGCCATCGTTAGAGAATAGTTCTCCAAGTGTGGTTCAAACTTCGAACAAATGTTGTAGTAAATTCTCACATTTTGGGTACGAGGTTGCAGTTCAAATCACACCTGCTCCTCATTTATTTTTCCTTCCCTACCCGATCTCCCCTTTCTATTCAAAAAAGTGGGGAAAATGGGAAAAAAAGAGTTCTCCTATCAATAGGGATGTAAACAATTAGAGTCGAGTCAGCTCGTAAGCCTAATTTTAACTGCCTTTAACTCGGGTTGTTTTCAACTTGAACTGAAACAAGGTTCAAGGGCTCGTACCTACTAAAAGTTAGCTTGGACTTTTCTCGAGCCATGCCTCATTAACTATATTTATTTATTTTAAACTCTTGTTTCCTGTTTTCTAAGGGGAAAGAAAAACCTTTAAAAAATCTAAAAGAATTACGCTATAGCCTACTTTAAATTAAATTAAAAAGGGGCTATCCTTGAGCTCATATTAATCCATCAATATATATATAATTAGAGGTGGATTGGTGAATAAAATTTAATAATAATGAAATCAATGAAACAAAAGGTAAAATCGAATCGGATTGTAAAATTTCCATTTACAAGATTTCTCCCTTCCTTGTTATGCATGGTTTGATTCTCTACTGAACATGACACAACCAATTCGTGTTTACCAATATATTAGTACCGAGTAGTATTCTAACAACATATGTGTCATATAGTATGACACCATACAGCACATGTGACGTGTATGTGGCACACTCCAATACACGCTACATGTGTCATATAGTACTATACCATACGAGACATTGTGCTAGAAAATTTTTCTATTAGTACCACAGGTAAGTTCACGAATATTCAGGTGACGTATCTAACTGGGTGATCATGCATTATAAGATATGGACCATCCATGATGGACTAATGATTAGGAAAATATTATACTAATTTTATTCACCCGTCTATTGTGGGCGGGGTTACACCACCCATTTCTGACGTGGCGGGGACATGGTCTGACATGACACACACATAACCGTCATATGTGTCGACTATATTTGTGATACATCACAAGTAGGCGATAGAACCCTATCCATAGTGAGTGGGTAAACATCACTCATATTAATACATGTCTTCTTTGAGTAAGTGATCCAGGTTAACGAGGAAAACACACGTAACCTCTTAAAACCCTATTTGGAACCCTTAAACTGGATATTTTTTCCTTGGAGAGGAGAGGTAGGTTGCGTGTGAGTTAATTGCGGCCCATACACAACCAACGGTGGTGTGACATTTTCTTTGACTATGGCCGTACGATCATATTGTTCACTTTTAATGTTTTGATTTTCTACTTGAAGATGGGAGGACGCATCCGAATTAAAATGCCTCGAAAATAGAGGTGAGAGCACATGGAGGGGCCACGTGACAGAGCACTCTTGTGAAGTAGCAGAAAAATGAAAATGATAAGCGAACCATCCCCCCCAAAAATCGATGTGCTGTCCCAATTTACATGCAAATTGCCCAATTACTAAAAGATAAAAACATGGATGACCACAGTTTTTTGGTGTCTAATAAATTATGTAACAAGTTCTCATTAAATATATTGAGAGATGTGTCTCTTAATGTTTTCGATGGATGGGAGCTTGTCAAATAATCTATTAGATAGGATGTGACAGGATGAAGACGGAAAATATATGAAACCCAAAGAAAAATTTATTAAAATTCATTGAAGCACGAGTTGGGTAAAAAAATGTGGTTCTAAACTTCTAATAGAAAACTGTTAACTTTAAAATAGGTTCAAAAATATTTAGGTCAAAAACAAAATTACGTATTTTTGTGATCTAATGTATAGTAACTAGCGAACAAATTAGTCAAATTGAACATTAAACTAACCATTATTGAAAGGCATAAACTGGAAAAAATGCGACTAATGACACATGCAACATGGGGTAGTAGCTAATGATTTCTGACTATGTCGCTCGGTACATTACTTTTAAATCCTTACGAGTTTAATATCATATTTGTTTGCGCATAGTTAATGTAAGTGCTAGTTGGATGTGCAACGCGCCACTGACTTTGGTTTAACAGGTCACATCATGACTAACAATCCTTAGCCAGTGTGACCTAAATTGCCTTCTCTAGTCTCCCTTCACCCTTGTAGTTTTTGCTTTACCTCTGTGCATTTTTTGTCCATTCCTGGCCAACGTTGGAGTCGGTTTGGGGTGTCGTCCCCCTACCCAACCAAAAAAATATATATATATATATATTTATTTATTTATTTTTTATTTTTTATTATTGCGGTGGTAGAAACAATGTCACTGCTCAAAAATATTGACACCACAATCGGCAGATCCTACAATGAATGATGGATGGTCAACTTCTATTCTATCGCTTTAAAGCTAAAAGCCACCTACCCAAAAGCAAAAGGCGGGGAGGTGGGGTGGTGGCGGGGGACCAAAGATTTTGGTCTTACCAATGGGAGCTCCTCTTGACATCCTTTTTTGTCTACTTCCATCTCACAAAAATATATTTATATTTTATTTTCATTCTTCTAATAAAAAATAAACTATTTTTCTTTTAAAGTATATTTAAAACAAAGTTTTAAAAAGTGTGGAAATCAAGCATTAAGTCTAGGCGTAGCCGTACTAATCTATATCTATAATAATAATCTATATATTAATAATAAGAGAAATTTGTCTAGTATTTTTTTCAGCCAATAGTCTGATTTTATAAGTATTCTAATGATGTAACTAATAATGTCAGTTATGAAATTATACTTTTTTATTTTTTCTAAATTATCTTTTTTACTGCATCTTTTTTATCTTTTCCTTTTCGAAATTCATACTGATTCAGTCCGTTTCTAATCTATGTAGTTATGTTTGTGTTCAATTCACATTTCCTTAATTTCTCCTCTTTGCACCTTATCCTCGAATCTTCATCCGATTATGGCTTCAATTTGAAAACTTGAATATTCTAATATTTCTCTTCCTTTATATTTGATTGTTGATTTGAATTAATTTTCTTTTTATTTCATTAATTCCTTTTCATGATTTCTACTTTTCGGTTTTTAATGTAAAACTATTTTTCTTAACTCTTCGTGTATCTTTAATTTTTTTATTTGAATTAATTTTTTTTAGAATATTTGAACTAATTTTTTAATATTTTTAATTAATCCTTTTCTTGATTTTTAATTTTAGGTTTCCAATTAAAGATTTCAATTGGGTGTCGTGTTGTGTTTGAACTTGAATTGCACTTTTAATTCAGATAATCGCTCTACCACTTGTGTCATCGGGAAATTTTTTTTTAGACATTTAACTTTATTTTATGTTTTACCACCCACTTACACTTAATTATTTTTTTACTATGAATAAAAAAATGAATTGATCTCTCTCTCTCCCCCTCCCCCTCCCTTTCCCTTTTACACACACTCACAGATATACTACTCTTGCTGCAAATATTATAATAAATATTTGAAATTTTTTTAGCATACTTCAACAATTCACGATTAATTCTTTTCAAAAAAAATCTCAAATTAACCTACTTTACACATTTTAAATTTATAAAAGCCAAATTTCACATATTATGATCTGATTGGTTTTTTTTGAAAAGTATAGCTACATAAATTATATATTGCCACTGCTGTTTTCATGAAAATTAATTAATCATATTTATATTATATTTTGTGAAAGTTTAATGGAAAATTGTTGTTTTTGTGAAAATTAATTGATCATACTTATATTATATTTTATAGAAATTTAATAGAAAACTGATTGCTAATTCTACATCATCTTCTTTTCTTTTCTTTTCTTTTTTCTTTTTTTTTTGCAAAGTATAGTTATTTTAATATTTATTTTTAAATTATAAATAGTTAGAAATATAATAAGAATAAAACTTTCTTCCTTTAATAAAAAAAAATTCCAAGTTTAATATTATACTGGGAAAATGATTGAGACTTCATCTTTATTTTTTTCTCTAATTTTTTTAATTTCTGTTGTTATGCTGTGCAACGCACAGGGTGAAAAATCTAGTGTACTAAAAGGCAGAAGTAAACATAATCTTTTTCCCGCCTTTGACATGATTCTAGAATGAGAATCTTTCTTTTTTTTTTTTGCATTTTTTCTTATTTTTCACATGCGGTTTTATTTTTATTACTACCCATCTTTCTGTAATTACATGCGGTTTTATTTTTCTGTAATTACATATTTTCTTTTTCTGTAACTACCTATTTTCTTTTTCTGTAACTACCCACTTTCTTTTTATTTTCTTTTTTAATTAGCCACTTCCAATACAACTTGAATTATGACTCTCAGTTTGCACAGAAAAAAAAATTATGACTTTAGTTGCCAATTTTTTATAGTATCATGGGACTTAGAAATCAGAACGGTTACTACACCGTTATATGTTGTAATCTTTAAGAAAAATATTTAATTTATTTTCTTGTATTTTTCCAACAGCAAAATTTTCTTTCTTTCTTTCCTTTTTCTTTTTTTTTTTAATTTTTTATGTTTGGACATGTTTGGATACGTGTTTTCATGAATACGTCTTGATTTAGCTTATATCATATCTTTTTGTTTCCGTAGTGTATCTATATTAATCCTCAGTCGATATATTTACAAAATAATTAGTTGTTTAAATAAAATAATATTTGTATTCTTTAGACCAATATATAATAGATTTTGTTTTAATAATTTACATTAAGTAAATAATTGTTTTGATACTTTTTAGAGTAATTTTATCCACTTTCTACAAAAAGAAGGTAATTTTATCCACTTGATTATTAATATTTTTTAGTAATTAATTAACATTTTTCGGGTTACTCATCAATCAGTAATCGAAATTGGACTTAGTTCGTTTAACATTGTAAGGGTTGTTTTCTTGACAGGGTACCCTATTAATTTATTTTGATAATGAATGGCTATTTTGTTACTAATAATCAGTGATTTGGCTTAAGGCTTAAACCATAAATGTTTATTTGTATATATTATAATTTTTAAGCTAGAATGTCCATTAATAAAATGAATTCTTGTAGCTTAATAATAGTATGTTTTGGTAAATAAGGCACTTTAGTTATTGGTTTGCGATTAGTTTAGTTTACATATTATTTGTTTAAATTGTATAAATGATTGACCAAAAAAGAATAATGTTGTGTATTTTATTTATATGTTTTAGTAATTTTACAACTTAAATGAACTATTAACAAATACAAGAGATACTTATATGTTGTTTAACATTTAACATGGTTTAAGTTATATTTGTTAAATTCATCTATTGAGGGGGCAAAATATAGGTTTTTATAGTTTTATTTTTTTCTAATCAATTTGGATCGCATTTCAATAAGTTAAAAGCAAATAAGAAATGTGAGCCAAAAAAAAAGGCAAATAAGAAATTAAAGAAAATACATGAGGGAAAATAGCAAAACAAAGGATATCACTTTTAGGTCCTAATAATTAAGCATATCTTGCTAGCATCGAAAATGATTTCCACGTAAAGCTAATAAATAAAAAAAATGTTACTTATAAAAAAAGTGTTTTAAAATTTGTAATACTTAAACAAAAAAATGATGTTTCTTATTATAAATGCTTTGTTCAATCAACATTTTTATAGTTACATAATTATTTAAATTCGCTTATATGTACTACAATTTTATAGCATTTATTATATATTGTTATTCAATTAAACCCGTGCAACACACGAGTGGAAAAACTAGTGTGTGATAAAAGCGTGACAAAGTGTAAGGCGTGGCGAAACGTGAAATCTAAGTTTCAAGTATAAGCGCAGCATATGTGAACTTTTTAGAACACTGATTTAAAGTTAGTTTTGTTATATATTTCGAGTTAATGTACATTGTTATGAAGAAAATAAAATTAAATAAAGTGAAATAATTAATAAACCAAAATGTATATTAGAAAAATAATCTTATACTTTACTTTCGAACAGCATTAACTGATCTTTTCTTAACCTTTGTAAAATTAAAAATATGTCTATCTTTTTGGAACCTGTGGAGTAATTCAACCATCACTTCATATCCTAAATTATATGAACAAATAAATAATTTCACTCGTGCATTGCACAAAATGTCTTGACCAAATAACGTAAACAATTCACGAGTTATAATCTCTTTTGTATAAATATTCTTAAATTTGACAAACTTATTGTTTGACATAATTGTGAGTAAATAAAATTAATCTTGTATTGTAATCTATTATATTTATTATAATATATTTGAGAAGGCACACAACAATAATTATAGCGATATAACTGAAAAACTCTATGATATTTACGTTAGAGGTTCAAATACTGGCAACACTAATCATTTAATTATCATAATATCAAGTTACAAAACCTGTAAGAGAGTGGTTGTGAAATATACAGGCAGAAGATCAAAGCATTGAAATCAATGAGGGAGCTGCATGATAACTTGGATTAAACAAAAATGGATTCTATAGAATGAATGTTAATAACAAAAGTTTAAAATTAACAGAAAAACGAAAGTGTACTCACCTAGCAATTAAATAGTTAATACCGCTATAAATTGTAGAAAACCTCCCAGTAGACAACATTCAATTTAGAACTGTTGGGCTGGCCATTGTCATCATATATCATAAACTTCAAACTATTCCTACTCGTGACTCTTTAAACTGCTATACATTGAATAATTATCTTATACATTCATTCCAAATTTGGATCAGTATTTACCATACTTAGTTGATCAATGATTGTAATTTAACTCCAATAAGCAGTAGTTATTTGTGTCTAAATTGGTCGGCTAATTGATGCTTTGGGTGAAATTAAAATTCAATAATCTAATTAATGAAAACCCTATCAAATTAAATAATTTTACTACATATTAGGTGAATTAAATACTTTACTACTTATAGGTGAATTTCTCTAATTTTTTAACGTTATAATCAATTAGAAATTATCGATATGAAATGGTAATTACACCAAGGGAAGAACAATGTAAATAGTGTCAATCAAAATCGTTTGGCCAAATGTAATTACACCTGAAAAAATCATTCGAGGACCAAAGGCCAAATGTCGACTGTAATGAATTTCCATGGCTGGTAAACTGCTGAGGCTGCGGAAGAAACAAATTAAATATTTGCCTGAATTTTTTAGCTTGAGAAATTGGATGAAATTTTGGCTGCAGTTTGTTGAATATATGATGATGAAATATGTCAAAATATAATATAAGGTGTGAAATGAAAATTTGGCTACAAATGGTAAAATGCCTATTCACGGTTAATTGAATAATTTAGCATTTTTAAATTGGAAAGCCATGAGCAATAGTCTGTTTAATTGGAGGAAAAATTAAAATTGAGCACATTGTGGATCCCACCGTTTCATATGTCAAGGCATGAAAGTGAAAAATGGATTACTTTGTGTGCTAAAAAATTGAATTAGGCCAGCAGTTTATATAACTGTGTTTTAATTATCCTTACAATTGTCATTAAAGATTTAGATGAAAATGGGAAACATATTCAAATAAAGCTAATTGTTTGATTTAGCCTTTTTATTTTATAGCAATAGAAATTTACCTTTGATAAAGGAATATGTATATAGAAACATCAAGATTTATGATTGTTTCTTAATATGTTAACTTATCTATATCTAATATAAGTTATTGTAGGCAGTATATATGACAATCTATTTAAATGACATTTGTAATTATTATAAACTAGACTTTATATTGTAATGGGCACATTGCGTTGTTCTGTATATTCACTAAAGTTTAGTATAATTCTATATTACAATAAAATAATATTGAAATAGACTAAATATTGTCGGAATAACTATTCAATTATTCTATATACCCATATATGATACAATTAAGTTAGTTAACAATGTAATTAATTAATTATACTAATACTAAGTTATTTGTAGTTAGTAAGATTAATGATGATGAAATACGTTAAAATATAATATAAGGTATGAAATGATAAATTTGGCTGCTAATGGTAAAATGCCTACGGTTAATTGAATAATAATTTAGGGTTTTTAATTGGAAAGCCATCAGCAATAGTTTGTTTAATTGAAAGTGAAAAATGGATTAATTAGTGTGCTAAAAAATTGGTTAGTAGTTTATATAACTTTGTTTTAATGATCAATGAATGAAACCAATAAATAAAAGTAAAAAAATAAAAAATAAATGAAAATATAAAAAGGTAAAAAAATAAAAAATAATTGAAAATAGGAAATGGAAACTAAATTACTTTAATGTATATATAGATATAGATTTATATTATTCCAAAGTTTGCACATATTTCATTCTTCGTAGTCAAATTTAAAACTAACATTAAGATTTAAAATGCCCAATTTATTATTAGATTGAGATATTTAAACACTCATGTGGGTTCTCCATTGCCTATTTGGTATCCTTTCTTTGAATACCAGAAAAGTTTTCAAATCATATGACTCAATTTTGAACTAGATAATAGCTTCTAATCATAACATTTCAATTTAATTAGATCAATCAGGTTAAGTCACCTTTGAGAGGTGCCATTAAGGTACGTTCACATGACGTGCATCTATACATCACATGGTGACTCAGTAGCACTTCTCAGAAGTGTTTGGAAATTGTTGATAAATTTTTTCATTTATTTTTTAAAACAAGGTCATTGATTTTTTTTAACTGAATTTTTTGAAAACTAATTCATTATTTTTTTAATCATTTATTCAAAGATATTTCGTGCCAGGGAAAATTTTAAAAAGCTTTTCACAGGTTTTGTAACAAAACCTTTCATCCCGTGTAGCGTGTGTAGATGCACGTACACACGCTACGTGAATTGTCTATATGTAGTTTAAATACGTGAGACGTGCATCCACACGTGACTTGCATCTATATATACTACGTGAGATGGAAAGTTTTGTTACAAAACTTTCAAAAGGTTTTAGAAAGAGACATATTTGTCAAACAAAACAAAAATAAAATTCTTGCTAATTTGGAGATTACTTTCCCTTTCTAATAAAGTGAAAGACAAGAAAAATAAATCAAATTCACATAGATGCACCCACACGGGATGGACACTTTTCAGAGGTGTTTGAATTTTTTGCTAAAACTTTTCATTAGTTACAAAAATGAGTACATTGAGGGAAGTGTTGTCCCAAAAAAAAAGTTCATTAATATTTTTTTTTAACCGAAAATGTGCTCTTCCGATCTAAACGAGTTAATTGCTATTTTTTTCACTTAATCAAGATATTTTGTGCCATTACTAAAAATTAACATATTTGGCAAAAATAAATTTCTTGCTTATTTGGAGATTCCTTTTCACTTCTAAGTTCTAACAAAGAGGAGAGCAATAATAAGAAAAGAAATTAATAATGACAAACCTTTCAATAAAAATGTTTTGATTTTTTATTCATGATTAAATTATATGCGTTTATGTCGAAATTTTTCAAAAGCTTCTTGGAAGTTTTGTAACAATACCTCTCATCCCATGTGACATGTATGGATACACGTCACGTGTATTTCATATATATCATGTTGTGTGCATCTATATACACTTCACAGGTTGGGAGGTTTTTATTAAAAAACTTTTAGAGGCTTTGAGGAGGGACTCGTGTTTTTGTTTACAACAATATATGAGGAAATTGAACTTTTCACCCCTGAGATATTGTTTGAGTAATTGAGTTGTGGGTTAATTCCATCAAAGTAGGTCGTTCTACAATGAAAATCAATCCTTTGTTTATGAAAATTCAAATTTGTTTACACTTTCGTCAAATTTACATGTCCAACTTTATAAATTAAGTTGTGCTATTTAAACAAAAGTGAATACAAAAATTTAAATAAATTGATGCATGACATAATCTTATTTTTCAACATATCACATCACATTTACATTAAAGATAATCATATGAGACATGTGTCTTTTTGTCAATATTTTTGTCTTTTCTTTTGTCCATAGAGAATTATTCTTATAAATTAGACCACTTTGATGCCTCCAACCTGTATAAAATAATTCTATTTAGACAAAACAAAGGACAAATAGTTAGATAAAATAGACATATAGTCCACGTTATTGCCATTGATTTAAAGTGAAGTGATGTGTTGTGCTCTTCCGATCTATCATGTATTAATTTTGTTTAACTTTTATATCTCTTTTTATCAAAATAGCATAACTCACCATATAAGAAAAGGTTACGTCCCAACTCTCTATTGTAAAGACCAGAAATTACGCTGGTGTCAGCTCAATAAGATGAGGACTGATGTTACAATTTTTTTAAGAGAGTTTTGCAATTTGATTATTATTATTTATGGAAAAATAATAATAAGAAAATAATAACGGGAAAGACATGGATGCAATTGTTGAAAATATTAATGACCATTAGCACCCAATAAATAATCTTTTAATATAATGGAGAACTTCCGGGAGGCCTTTTTGTATACTATTAGATATTTATTCCGTTTCAAAAAGGTAGTTTACTATTCTATTTTTATCTGTTAGTTCATTTACTATATTGAGTATGTATTTAATATTTTATTTCTACATGTACCATTAATTAATTATTATTATTCAATTACCTATACATTGAAAATATTTAAAAAAATTAATGAAATATAAATCATATATGAAAAAATAAGATAAAATATAATATTTCAACTATATTAACTATTATTTCTTAATCTAATGAAAATAATTACTGAACTATCTTTGTGGGACAGATGAAGTATATACTCAAACTCAAAATTTTGTAGTCTCATAAAAAATTTTATTTATCCCTTGAGTTATCACCTTGATCTCTTAATAAATGAATTTAAAAAAGTAAATTTTAAATGCATTAATAAATGTCTCAAAAGAAATTAAAAAAAAGATTAATTAATTTGTACAAATAAAAATGTGCTTCCAGGCTAAAGGTAAAATTATAATTTCACTCTCATTACGGCTAAAAGAGAGAGAAAAATATAAATAAAATCAATTTTACACGTACGTACACGTAGCATTACTCAAAAAAGAAAAATAAATTGAAAGAAAATTGTTTCCTTCAAAACCTTGGTTGGCCAGTTTCCCCTTTACTGGAAGATGACAATGCCATTAAATGCCTCTGTAATCAGAGTCGCAGTTATATATCTCTCCAAAGTAAGAAGCCCTCCCCACCCCTACAAAGCCCAAAACCAAAGCAGATATACGTGTAAGTGGAGGGAGGATTAATTCAGCATTCATCATTTTTTAGCACATTGCAATGGCTGCATTTTTTCTTTAATTTTCGTGTACGTTTTGGCTGATGAAGGATTCCGAAGACAGGTCTGTTCTTTCAAGCTGTAACTTAAACACTGGTGGTGAGGAGTTTTTGAAAATTTGACCTGATAAGAGAAGAAGAAGGTATTCAAAAATTTTTTCCCCCTTCCTCCTCTTATTTTTAAGAATTGCAAGCAAATTTTAGCATCTTTTTTCCCACCCTTTTCACTCCTTCACTCTGTTTGGTTTTCCTTCTCATGGTTTTGTTTTACCTGGAAAGCCCGATTTGGCTGAAAGAAGTTCAAATAGATTTGTGGGTTTTTCATCTAGTTTTCTTCATTTGACCCTCCATCAGTCAAAATATTTGCAAATACACATGGTTACAGGCAAATTCGTTATATTTGTGGTTGAACACTAGAAAATCTTAAACTGAATTTCAAATTGTTGACGTATTGAAGAGATTTAATTCTTGAATGTGTATAATGATAGAATTTTATTTGTCTCTTTGTAATCATTTTAGAGTTGCTGTCTTTTTGTTCGGATTAAAGTATTGAGGCTTTTCTTTTTGGAATTATGTTTACATTATCCGTTTCCTTTTTTCTTTTCAGAAGATCGACAAAATTCTTGGTACTTTAGTGCTTTGTGGTGTATTTTCCATTGGAATCAAAAGTGACTAAAGTTCATTCCTTTTTACGCTTCACGTGTAAAAACTTTAGCTTCAGCAAGTACTAAGTTTTCTTTATCTTTTAATTTCAAGAATTCTTTGTTTACCTCCATAGATCTCTCCACGAGGCACATGGGTATGAAAAATCGTGGACCAAACTTTCTTTTTCTTTTTATTATTATTTGTTTTGTTTGTTTAGTACATTTATCAAACTTGTAGCCAACCCTTCTTATTTTTAGTCTGACTGAGATGTATCCTTAGAAGAATGTCAACTTCAAAAACTTGAAATTGATCTATCTTAGCATGCAATGAATGTAGCGGTCAGCTTCTTAAATATGTATTACCGTTAATTCGTGGTAGGTGGGCTTTTCAGTGAAAGTGATTTTTCATTTTCGTCTCTTTTTTTTCTCCAGTCTACCTGTAAATTATTACCAGTACTGCTTTTTAAAAGGTCGGTGTCATATTAATTATTCTTTTGAACTTAAAGACAATACTGAGATTTTGATTGGATTAATATAATACCTTCTTTAACTAGTAGATCTGTTTGCATGCAGTAAATAACTGTTTCAATCATTTAAAATTCTGCTCTCACCTGCTTTTAGTTCTTGAGAAAATTTAAGCACTTCATCTAATTTAAATTTAAATAATTTTATGTAAGCGTGTCTTATATTGATACCTAAGGTTTGTTCAGTTGATATGTTGAGCAGTTTTGTTCTAGGTGGTAGTGACCGGTATAGCTTTTCCTTCATTTCACCCAGATCTTTATCTAAGCTCAAGTTGGATTTTGGCTCACTGTGTCAAGTTTTTCTCTGCTCTGTTTTCCAAAATCATAGTCAAGATACCAAGATCTTTTACTAAAACGGTAGGTGTATTAGATCCTCAATTTGTAACTTGGTGGATTAGTTTTTCAGTGCTGTGAACTGCTTTGTTTTGTTCTTAATACATAATCCATTAGTGCAAGGATTACTTTTCTTGTAGGATTGGATTCATCAAGATTCTTAGTTCTTACATTCAGCGCTTCCAAGGGAAAGATTTAATTATGATCATGCACTGACATTGTGTCTTCTTTAGACAAAAGTAATATTTTATACTTTCCGTGAGGATTTCTTAGGTGTTTGAGTCTCTCCTCAGTCCTGATCTCTACATGTAAGATGTCCATCTTTGAGTCTTATGTCAGGCTGCTGAATGCATCTCTAATCTTTAACGAAGATCGAATGTTTATTTACTTGCAATCTTTGATCAGAGTTATTGAAATTAGTATCTGAAGCTACCAGAATCCTTTTATTGGTTTGACCGAGCTTGATGTATTCCTTCTCCCCCTTCTTATTATAAGCGCATAACTTTGATATTTCTATAGCTTGAGTTTTTAACTTTCGGCTTATATCTGGTATTACTGTTAATACCTTTTAAGGTTTGATATACAAGAGCATTTCATTTGTAAGTGCTCTTTTTTGCTTTTTATGAAAATCCCGTGGTTTAAATGGCATTTTCTTGCATGCAGATTTGCCTTTTTCTTTTCCCACCGAAAACTATTAAATCTGCCACTATAGCAGCAAAACAATGAGTTTAAATTGCAATTAATATTCTCTTTTACTTTTTGTCTCTCTCTTACCAGGTTTCGGTGTCTCGCGCTGTCGGTTTTTGGGACTAGTTTTTCTCTGATAACGCAATTTATCAAAATGACTGTGGGGAACCTGAAGCTAGGGGTTGACGTTGTTAGTGCTCATAACCTCTTGCCAAAAGATGGCCAGGGTTCATCCAGTTCTTTTGTGGAGCTCTATTTTGATGGTCAGAGGTACCGCACCACTGTCAAGGAAAAAGATCTGAGTCCTGTGTGGAATGAAAGCTTCTACTTCAATATATCAGATCCTTCTATCCTTCACAGTCTTACACTTGATGCATACATCTACAATAATATCAAAGCAACTCAAGCCAGGTCCTTTCTTGGGAAAGTAAGCATCAGTGGGACTTCCTTCGTTCCGTATCCTGATGCAGTTGTGCTGCACTATCCGCTCGAGAAGCGAGGTATCTTCTCACGTGTTCGGGGAGAGCTTGGTCTCAAGGTTTATATCACGGATGATCCATCAATAAAGTCATCTGTCCCTGTTTCTGCAGCTGAGGAAACTCACTTAAACCCAGCATCAGTTCATGTTCCACCGACAAACGCTGTTTCTCATGTCAAAGCAGAGGCCAGGCACACGTTCCACCATCTCCCAAACCCCAATAGTTCCCAACAGCAACAGCACTCTCCTGCCGCTGCAGTGCCTCATCATGTAACTAAATATGGGGAGATGAAATGAAGGCTGCTGAACCACAGCCTCCAAAACTTGTCCGGATGTACTCAGCATCATCAGCACAACCAGTTGACTATGCCCTTAAAGAAACAAGTCCATTTCTTGGAGGGGGACGAGTTGTTGGAGGGAGAGTTGTTCGTACTGATAGGTCAGCTGCAGGTGCTTATGATCTCGTCGAAAAAATGCATTTCCTTTTTGTTAGAGTTGTTAAGGCTCGTGACCTTCCTGCGATGGATGTTACTGGGAGTCTAGATCCTTATGTGGAGGTGAAAATTGGAAATTATAAAGGAGTTACAAAGCACATTGAGACGCAGCAAAATCCAATCTGGAATGTAGTTTTTGCTTTCTCAAAGGAGCGCATGCAAGCGTC
>CAVNYN010269641.1:0-19089 GCA_963692815.1 Nyctanthes arbor-tristis
CCCTTAAAGAAACAAGTCCATTTCTTGGAGGGGGACGAGTTGTTGGAGGGAGAGTTGTTCGTACTGATAGGTCAGCTGCAGGTGCTTATGATCTCGTCGAAAAAATGCATTTCCTTTTTGTTAGAGTTGTTATCTCTCGTGACCTTCCTGCGATGGATGTTACTGGGAGTCTAGATCCTTATGTGGAGGTGAAAATTGGAAATTATAAAGGAGTTACAAAGCACATTGAGACGCAGCAAAATCCAATCTGGAATGTAGTTTTTGCTTTCTCAAAGGAGCGCATGCAAGCGTCTGATACTTGAAGTTGTTGTCAAGGACAAGGATCTTGTCAAGGACGATTATGTTGGTTTTGTCAGATTTGACCTCAATGAGGTTCCAATGCGTGTTCCACCGGATAGTCCCCTGGCTCCAGAATGGTACCGGCTTGAAGACAAAAAGGGAGAGAAGATAAAGGGTGAATTGATGCTTGCTGTGTGGATTGGCACCCAAGCAGACGAGGCCTTTCCGGATGCTTGGCACTCTGACGCAGCTACACCTATTGACAGCACATCAGCGGCATCTTCCCTAATACGTTCAAAAGTCTATCATGCACCGCGCTTGTGGTATGTACGTGTTAATGTTGTTGAAGCCCAGGACTTAGTACCAACAGAGAAAACTCGTTTCCCTGATGCTTATGTGAAGGCACAAATAGGAAACCAAGTTATAAGAACAAAGCCAGTCCAGTCTCGGAATTTTAATCCGTTATGGAACGAGGACCTATTTTTTGTGGCTGCAGAACCTTTTGAAGACAATCTCATTCTTACAGTTGAGGATCGTGTGGCGCCTGGGAAAGATGAGATAATTGGAAGGGTCGTAATACCATTGAGCATGGTAGAGAGGCGTGCGGATGACCGCATCATTCATTCTCGATGGTTTAACCTAGAGAAGCCGGTTGCCGTGGATGTTGATCAGCTAAAGAAAGATAAGTTCTCAAGCAAGCTTCATCTCAGAGTCTGTTTAGATGGTGGGTACCATGTTCTTGATGAATCTACTCACTATAGCAGTGATCTTCGCCCCACAGCTAAACAGCTTTGGAAACCACCCATTGGGATTCTGGAACTTGGCATTTTAAATGCCGTAGGGCTTCACCCGATGAAAAGTCGAGATGGAAAGGGCACATCAGATACGTATTGTGTAGCCAAGTATGGTCACAAGTGGGTCCGAACCCGTACAATTGTTGACAACCTATTCCCCAAGTACAATGAGCAATATACTTGGGAAGTCTTTGATCCGGCAACAGTTCTCACAGTTGGTGTTTTTGACAACAGCCAGCTAGGCGATAAAGGTCCCAATGGTAACAAAGACCTAAAGATTGGGAAGGTTAGAATTCGAATTTCGACACTTGAAACAGGCCGCATTTATACACATTCTTACCCGTTGCTGGTTCTTCATCCTACTGGAGTTAAGAAGATGGGGGAGGTCCATTTGGCAATACGTTTCTCCTGCATATCTTTTGTTAACATGCTCTATACGTACTCACGACCTCTGCTGCCGAAGATGCACTATGTAAGGCCTTTTACTGTAATGCAGTTAGACATATTACGACACCAGGCAGTCAACATAGTGGCAACCAGGCTAGGTCGAGCAGAGCCACCACTCAGAAAGGAGGTTGTAGAATACATGTCCGATGTTGACTCACACCTTTGGAGTATGCGTCGAAGCAAGGCTAACTTTTTCCGACTCATGTCCGTCTTTTCTGGACTATTTGCTGTTGGGAAATGGTTTGGGGATATCTGCATGTGGAAAAACCCGGTGACAACGGTGCTCGTGCACCTGCTATATCTTATGCTTGCTTTCTTCCCGGAACTGATTTTACCAACAGTTTTCCTTTACATGTTTCTAATTGGAATATGGAATTTCCGCTACCGCCCAAGGTATCCTCCTCACATGAACACCAAGATCTCACAGGCCGAGGCAGTGCACCCAGATGAGCTGGATGAAGAGTTTGACACATTCCCAACAAGTCGTAATCCAGATATTGTCCGAATGAGGTATGATCGACTACGAAGTGTTGCAGACGAATCCAGACTGTTGTTGGTGACATTGCAACTCAAGGAGAACGTGTTCAGTCATTGTTAAGCTGGAGAGACCCTCGTGCTACGGCCCTCTTCATCACTTTCTGTCTACTAGCAGCTGTAGTCTTGTATGTGACACCTTTCCAGGTAATTTTGGCCTTGGCAGGCATATACATTATGAGGCATCCAAGATTTCGCTATCGACTCCCGTCCGTGCCTCTCAATTTCTTCCGCCGCCTTCCTGCTAGGACGGATAGTATGTTGTAGTCTACGACTCAAATATTTTTCTTAAATCGGCCTTTGGATTTGTTAGAGTAACTTCTTTTGTTGACACAGCTTTAGCTGCTTGCTGCATGCATCTAAGGTATTCTACTTATTAACTGCTCATCTGGGAAACTTGTAATGAGATTATATGTACTATTTAGAACTTCAAATAATACTTGTGGCTTGTAACATTTTCATTTCTCTGTGTTATAATATGTCTAATGATTTTGAAGATATTCACTAGGTATGTGATGTATGTAAAATCATACAAGGCAACAGGCGATGGAGAATTTATTTGCGAATCAAAACTTTAAATAACCTCGTCAATTATAATGTGATCTGTACGTGAGCGTATGCATGAGTTCACATTATGAAGCTAATCCGGGATTTTAATATAAGTTTTCTTCATAATTACAAAGCAATGTGCTAATAAACTAACTAAATTGGTAGGTGGCCCATAATCTAAAAGCTAAGTACACGGTCTGACTAAACAAAGAGTCTAATTATAAATCTTGGTGCAAATTGACCTGTACATGTATCCTATCCACCAAGCAATGCTCAAATACAATGCATAAACTGACGTGCATTCTGTGTAGAGGAACTTAAGATCAAAATTCAAATACTTATTTATTGGGAACTCATTTGTTGACCTCGTGATTTTGGAACTCACTTCTGAACGTGCTTCCAACATTCAAGAAATTGTTTGGTGAATCCCCCCAGAATATACCGTCTTCACTTATAAAATCACAAGCAAATCACGATCTCAAGAAATCTATCACTGGACTAAAAAGAATGGCTGTTTCAGTGTCTAAGAAGAAATCTAGACTATCCAAAAGATTTCAAGAAAATGATCATAGTTTCTTTTACTCCCTTCTTGCAAAAGTTCTCTTTAGAATTCCAGGGATCGTTCTTTTCTTGATTCTTATCTATGTATGGTCATTGTCAAATTCTATTATTTCTGGCAATGTTGTTCATTTATGTGTACCCACTAGGAAGCTGAACAATCTGTATTGCCTTTCAGCTGGAACTCAACCTAGTTTTTAGATTCCGGTTTCTCTTGTTAATGACAGTTACATTTCCAGCAGTGAAGGTGGGAATGTAAAAGAAGTTGCTGCTTATGTGTTGAAGAGTTCAGATTCTCTGAAACAGGTTTTTGAGATACCTGCTTCAATTGTTAATGAGAGTTCCATTCCTACAGAAAATGGTGAAGGTGGCAATATCAAAAAAGTTGCTGATTTTGAGTTGAAGAGCCAAATTCCTGCTGTTAGAAATGGCACTCACAGAGATGTGAATGAAGCAGTGGAATTTGCTTACAAGTGTGCTCTTCCGATCTGTTGCAAGTTCATCGATCATGGGTATCGGATTCAGACTATGAGTCGTGAGATGGACGAGGGATTTATGTTTATGAGTTGCCACCAAAATTCAACAAAGACTTGCTGGCTCAGTCTGGGGATATGCTTCCATGGATGGACTTTTGCAGCTTTTTCAGCAGATGAGGCTCTTGGGGTGCCTATACTCAAGCTCGGTAAGGGATATCACACTCATCAGTACTCGTTGGAGCCTATATTTCATGCTCGTGTTTTGAAGCATCCTTGTAGGGTATATGATCCAAATGGAGCTAAGCTATTCTATGTGCCATACTACGGTGGACTAGACATCCTTCGATGGCATTTCAAGAATATCACAGAAGATGTCAAGGACTCGTTTGGGGTCAGAAGTCTTGATGTGGCTTGAGTCACAGGGGCCATGGTACAGAAACTTAGGTAAGGACCATGTTTTTGTTTTGGGAAAAATTTCTTGGGATTTTAGAAGAAATGAAGAGTCTTCATGGGGCACCAGATTTCTAGAGCTTGATGAAATGCAGAATCCTATTAAACTCTTGATAGAACGGCAACCTTGGCACATTAACGACATTGGAGTACCTCATCCAACCTACTTTCATCCTCAAACAGACGATGATATTATTTCGTGGCAGTTAAAAGTCATCAAATCGAAAAGAAAGAGCCTAGTGAGTTTTGCCGGTGCAGCTAGGCCTGATTCTCCCAACAACATCAGATCAGTACTAATAGAACAGTGCATCTCAACATCAAATGGAAAATGCAAATTTCTGAATTGCTCTTCGGGAGTATGTGATCAACCCGAGTCGATAATTGAGCTCCTCAGCGACTCCGAATTCTGCCTACAACCTCCAGGTGATAGTCCAACTAGAAAATCAGTTTTCGACTCCCTTATATCCGGTTGCATACCAGTACTCTTCGATCCCTTCACCATATACTATCAGTATCCGTGGCATTTGCCACAAGATATTGATAAATTTTCCGTCTTTATCGATAAAGATCAGGTGAGAAACGAGACAGTTAATGTGGTGGAAAGGCTTAAGAACATTCCTTCAAGGGAAAGGAAGAACATAAGGAGATACATTGTTTATGAACTGTTGCCTGGACTGGTGTATGGAGATGCAAATTCAACATTTGAAAAGTTTCAGGATGCATTCTCCATAACAATAAACAATCTTCTTGAGAGGTTGAACAGACTGAATAAATTATAATATACATAGATGATGTTGACGGTTGACACTTTTTTTTTCCTACTGTTATTTCCATTTTGATTGAAATGTTCTGAAGAATGAAGATATGTTCTCACGCATTATATGTAGATATAGTTGAATTATTAATTAGGTAGTGGATTAATTATTATGTAATAATTATTTTAAGCATCGGAAAAGTTTCATGCATCACTTGCAATTTTATATATTTTCTTTCCGATTTTATTTTGCTCGAGTCAATTTTTTTGAGAATATTCTCTTATTATTTAGCAAACTATTATTATATTTATTGTAAATCTTGTCAAGTTACTCTTATTCGAGTCATCATAGAGTAGAGCTCTTTGGGTGTGACAGTTTATTAATTTTACCCATTATTATTTACATGGATAAACTATGGCGATAAATTGAACGGTCAATTGTGCAGTGCAACTAGCATTACTCTATTTTATTTTATGTACTTGAGCAACATCAATATTTGGAGTTTCAAAGACATAAAATTATGACATTATAACTGTGACACAATTATATTGGACGATGAAAAATGTGTATGTAATCACCACATTATGAACTTGTGATACTTAAGCATGTCGCTTATGTATGTTATGTTTTCCATATCTTCTTAGAATTGCTCTTGGAATTAGGCTTAGACGTAGTTTGATTTGGTTGTAGTTTTATGAAAACCAAACTAAAAGTAAACTATTTGGTTTTGGTTTGGTTATGATTATATAGAAAATTATAAAATATTGTTCAATGATGTTATCGATTAAAGGTAAAAAAAAAAAAAAGCATGTAACTTGTAGAATGAGCAACTATACTATAGGGTTTAAGTTATATAATTTTAATAGAAATCGAGATTTTTTTAATAACGTTATTCTTTTAACTTTAGGAAATTTAAATCAAGAATTAAATTAATAAATTCAAAATCAAATCTTTTAGTTTAGTTATTGGTTTTAGGGCGAAAACCATAACTAAACTATAACCAAATAATTATTCGTTTTAATAACTATAATTGTTTAAAATTTTAGGAAAACCAAACCAAACTGAAACAAATCACTCGGTTTTGGTTTGATTCGGTTGATTATGATTATTTTGTCCAACTCTACTTTAAATTCCGCTAATGAATGTAAGCACATAGTTATACACAATCTAGGCAATAGAACCCGCGAACCATATTTTTCTTCACTCGTACAAAATAGTAGAACCGGACTCTACAGAAAATTAGGCCCTTGAATTATATAGAAATTTTTGTTTTTGTTTTTGTTTTTTTTTTGTTTTTTCTCAAGTCTGTTTTTGGTTGATTCGTAAGACCGACATGTCTGGATATGGCAGCGCCACGAGGCATAGTTCCATCTTGCCACGCATAATGTTATAGTATTCGTATTCGTAGCAATCCAATTCCGCTTCTCTTTAATCGTATTCGTGCCAATCTAGGGCTTAGGAATCTTATATACGTTTAGAGCAATTCTTGTTTTAAACTCTTCATGCTGGTTTCTTCCACTCGTTTTCTGATCAATGCAAAATTGATCAAACCAAAGCAAATTTCTTCCATTATAAAGCAAATCGGTTTGACTTCCGCCCAAATTCGTTCAATTTGCTTGCCTCCTTATCTTATCAGAACTAGATATTTCTATTCTTCGGATTCTTTTGATAATAATTCAAGAAAGTCTGTACTTTTGGGTCTGAGGTTAGATCATACGATGGCCGGTAATTCTTCCCAGCCTCAATCAGTTCATGACTTCACTGTCAAGGTTGGACTTCTTTTCCTTTCTATTCTTTAAGAGGAATCTTGCCCGGATGCGTTCGTGTGTACCGACATTTTTTTTCCCTCCTCAAATAATTGGTCTGGTAATTTATTTTTTGACGTGGTTATGGTTCTTTGCTTGTCATTTGATGACATCATAATAATAATTCGATAAAAGGAGTAGTTGATGATAGTTTTACATCCTTGTCCCTTGACTTGATTAAAAAATAATTGGACAAATATTGTATTGGAATCTTTTATAAACTACTCTATTGTCTTTGAATTTTACTTGCAGTCTTGCACGGTTCTTGTAGAATTTTTTATTCGTTTACAGTTTCATCAATGTAGATGTTGATTTGATTGGAGGCAAATCATTTTTACGGGTGAAAGGAATAAGTTACGAGTAACATGAATTTAAGAGGGTGTAAAGATATATCATTTCTGGGTGGTAAATTAATTTGAACAAGTTCAAAATGCTGAATGTGGCTACATTTAATTTCATTCAACTTCTGCTATGTATCACATGGAACTTGGATGTGTTGGATGTGTTACGTTGGATTGTGATACTTAAGGGACTTGCTCTTAATCCACTGGCATTTTTTTTAGATCGGAAGAGCGTCGTCAGCTATTCTTATCAGTTTTTGAAGGGGGTTATAAAGCAAAGGGCAGGATCACCACAGCCTCTCTAGATAGCCCAGCCAAGCAAGATTTGCTATAATTGAAAAGAAATTATATACTGTATACTATCATCTCTAATTTGCCCTGGTATAAATTTAATGGTACGAAAATAAGGATTTTCTCTCATTCTGAATTAGATTTTGGTTTATTGCGTACAGCCAAAAATGCTGGGTCTTGGTAACTTTAGCTGAATCTTTCTCAGCTGTTCATAATTTATGCCATACTGTTTTTTTTCTTACATTTCAATAAAACATTTTAGTTGTAATCGGAAGAGCACACGTCTATTTTTAAACTGTAATTGCAGGATGCTAAAGGAAATGATGTTAACCTGGGTACCTATAAAGGTAAAATCTTACTGATCGTGAATGTGGCATCACAGTGGTACGTGCCAGCTTCTCTAAATTTCTTCTGCTTTACACTAACTTGAAATTAATGCCAACTTGAAGTATCGAAGATAAGATAATTTTTCTTATTCTTATTCTAATTTTCATTGTTAGATGAAAACTAAGTAGATTGCAGAAGTCTACCAAAAGAACCTATATTTAGCATGCATTAGACATGATTACATGGCTGTGCAGGATACAATGGAAAACCTATCTCATGCCAGTCAGTGGAACTGTCTGTTGAACACGAACTTTAAATATTTATACTCATCTCCTAGCTAACATTTCACTCATTTAGATTAGATGGTTCAAAATTCACAGCATGCATTGGTTCAGAGATTGAACGGTGCTGCAAACCATTTATAAGCCTTGTGCACATATTAGGTATTTGATAAGAGATGTAAACTTGTCTGCAAGCAAGCGCACATATTGAAGACAAATTTTAAAGAGATAAACCATGGTTCTTTAATAGCTTAAGATCTCAGACAAAATAGATCTCAGACAAAATAGTTCTAAGTATACACATGTATTTATGAATATGCTTGAGCTTATAAGCTAATGTCTTTGTGTGCATATGCGGGTGGTATAGTGGAGCTATCTTTTTCATTTTTTCCCCCTCATTTTTGTTGAAGATATAATGCGGCTTATTAGCCAATTGGGTCATGATAAGTGGTATCCTATCCTAAAACAATGATGCTTTATAAAACCAATGGTGGTTGTAGTTTCTAAAACTTAAATAACAAACTATGAATGGCTTATGTGACATTATTAGGTTACTATATTCTCCTTTCTCAGTTTAAATTTTGAACTTACTTCCTCGCTAATTGATTGCTATGGAAATCATGTGACAGCTTGATCACGGTTTATCTGCTTGTATGTTCGCTGAAGAATTTTTAGAATTCTGACGGTTCCATCACTTCTTATATTTTATTGTTTCTAATTATGATCTGTTGTCAGTTTTTGCATTTTTCCTGGGTATAATTTGGTGCTGATTTTCAAAAAGAACTATCAATCTTAATTTTGTCTGCTGCAGTGGTCTGACAAATTCAAACTACACAGAGTTGACAGATCTATATCAGAAGTACAAGGATCAAGGTTTGATTTGGTTTATGCTTCTTGCTTCTGATAGCAAAGTCTTTTTTCATTTTCTGCCAGACATGGTAAATTTTATTCTGATGTAGCTCTACTTGAGATTTTGTATCCTTCTATCTTGATTGATTTGACTAGCTAATTAGCCAGTTGACAATATACATTTTGAGAGGGGGATTTTTGCATTAATTTCCTGAGATTGATTAATCATGTTCAGAGGAGAAAAGGGTGGGGAGAGAGTGCAAATGGTGTAAAGTTCCTGTCTTTTTTTAAAATTCCTATATTGTTGTTGTCTGTTGCACAGGTTTAGAGATATTGGCATTTCCTTGCAACCAATTTGGGTCTCAAGAGCCTGGCACCAATGAAGAAATTCAACAGTTTGCTTGCACCCGCTTTAAGGCCGAGTATCCCATATTCGACAAGGTGGGAATTCTAATACATTCCTTTGGGATTAATTTTGTAAACCTAGCTCTAAATAAAATAATCTGAATCTTTTGATATTCACTTCCTAAAGTCTGGGTTCTTCAACAATCTGTCTGCATAAATTTGTTCAAAGTGATTTTGAAGCCTTCTATGTTGATGGTTGAAGAACATCTAAAGAGCTGAAGGATTGAAATTGTCATGATGACTTGAGCATGGTTCTGTTTTGTTGATCCAGGTTGAGGTGAATGGTTCTAATTCTGCTCCAATATACAAATTTCTGAAGTCAAGCAAGGGTGGACTGCTTGGAGATAATATTAAATGGAACTTTACCAAATTCCTTGTCAACACAGAGGGGCATGTTGTTGATCGCTATGCTCCTACTACATCTCCTCTTAGCATTGAGGTAATTGTAACGACTTCATGCAACATGACAATCTTATTAGTATGGTTTTGGAGCTGAAATGTCTAAGAAAAATTTTACTCTCTGGTATCCTTGCAGAAGGATATAAAGAAGCTGCTGGAGAAAGCTTAAGCAAGAGAGCTTTAATTCTACTCAGTACTTAGCTACTAAATAATGTTCAGTGTCAAGTTGGGATGTATGTTTATCATGTACGTTAATCGTGTACCAGAGTACCGGAGTTTCTTTCTGAATAAAAGCTATTAACGCTTTGAATTCCAAACAGAAATTTCACTTCAATGACAAACTAGGATTCTTGCATGAGGTGCTTCAGATCAGAGAATTATTTTTCCATCTATATCAGAGATTTTGATGGTTCACTCGTTATTCATAGTACCTTTACATTCAAACCAGAATAGAAATCTATACTTAAAATATTCATGCATCAGTCCAGAAAACTTCCATCAAGCCCCGATCCTTCTTTGGCACTCCCAAAGCTTTCCAAACAGCAGGAGAAGCATCCACAATGTTATTAGCACATGGTGGCTGGAAATCATGATCAGAATCACATCCCATTGTAGAATCACAATCGTCCACTACTTTGGCTTTCACACTCTTCCCATTTGCATGGATGATAATGCTTTTGTTACACCTTTTCACCTTACTCTTCAGCCATCTGGTGGACAAGGCTACCACTTTGATATGTCGGAATGGAATTTTCCGTCACATTCTGATGGCCCACCTCCATCTCTGCCCTTCTCAAAGCTGTTTAACGTCAGCCTTGCCATGGTTTCCCCCTGCACTACAGGAGGAGAGCACTTGTAAGTGTCGTAAAGCTTGCCTTCCATGCAACACTCAGAATCATTCTGCGTGCTGCATTGGTCTTTTGGAGATTGCTTTCCTCTGATTTTCCCACTTGGATGGCATTTTTGTGCACCAGCCATTGATCAGGCCGCAGAAAGAATGATGAAAAACACCAGAAAATGCCTTGTGCAGAAAGGTATTTCCCTTGCCATTGATTCTCGCACTTCGCATGAAAGATTTCAGTTGAATTCTTGATTCTTTGATGCATCTTCAACTGAATTTTATTTTTTTTATATAGATAAAAGGGTCTAAAACGACATTATTTTTTCCTTGCAATCTACGGCTAGATAAACATACAACACGAGGAACTGGTGCAGAAAACGTTACATGTTGTCCATTAATTATCATTTCTCCTGCTGCTGCTCTGTAATGACACCACAATATACCCATATTTTATCCCTATATGTCAAATCAATCAACAGTGCTAAGAAATTCTTCCTTGAATATTATGTACATTTTTCTTCACTTGCAATCGAACAAAAAACAGATTCACAGGAAGCTAGCCTCCGGTGATTCCTAGGTGTCCACGCTGAGCGCGTCCTAGTTTGTCTGTGGAAGCACGTCTAATAAGGCTCCGGCAGAACAAGAAGGATTATTCTCAATAATATTAAATCGACTAAACAATCAAGAAATTTACTGTGAAACGAAAGCATCAGCTTTGGTGCCGAACATTTAAGTCAAGATGGCATCGTCAAATAGAATTAGGTTTCTGGTTACAACAGGAGAAGAGAGAGCCAGCCTATCCATCAAGATTTCTCTTGATTCAATTTCAGGAAAAACTACACCTGCATAAAAGTGACAATCTAGTTCCGTTTTACTTCCAACAACCGAAATCCCTTTACTGCAGCTACCTGAGGACAAAGACGAGAACGTTTTGTTACATGTGTTATCACGACCTCCATCTACTCAGTGGCTTGAGTGTTGGTTGATTTCAGGATGGTGTTTCACTTACAACAACACATATATACACAAAACTGAACCGATGCGTCCCATATCATCCACGCATCAAGTCAATATTAGAGTGTGGATTTCTCACATCCTGCCGGGAACTGGATGGCCAAAGGCCAGCGGCAGAATTGGGAGTGAGGTTTTGACCGGGAGCAGCACCACCTGATGTTAATGACTTTCCTAATGAATCATCTGGTGGACTTTGTTCATCTTTTGATTCAATATCTGTTTTGCTCTTTCCTTTAGAACCACCATAGACAAAACTGCATACAACTACCTGATGAACAATCATTGAGCACGTCAAAATTAGAGATGCAATACAAAAGTGGTAAACCAAGCAAGAAAACCATATAATCCTTGTGACGCCACTGCAGTCACTGAAAGCACACCTAGGTGAGCCTTCAGGACCTTCTTATCGAGTTACTGTGGAAAAGAATACAGCAGAAGGCAAGCACAAGCCATCGGAAGTGCACAGTGAAAGTACACTTCATTTCACTTGAACACTAATTCTCTCAGATTGTTTTTTGCGGATTGTATATTTTGGATGCTCAATGCAGTTATAAACAGCACTAAATCTTAATTCAAGCTTGTTTTCATGCTGATTTCGCTCCAACTGTAGGGGAGTGAATCTAGCCCTTACATGACGAGGGATCTTTTGACTCAACACCCCCTCCCCCCAAAAAATAAAATAAAATAAAATAATAATAATAATAAAAAATAAATAAACACATTTCGCCAGGCTTTTTGGGGGGGGGGGGGGTAATTGCATTGAGTGACCACTGGGAATGGGTTTGGAGAAAGATGAAAAAAATCAGTATTTTACAAGCCACTCTTCAAGACAGGACATGCTGATACAAGTTTTGATAAAGCAATCATATGCATACCTGAACTGGGGTTGCTGCTATTAGCCTACCACCTATGGCACCACCAAAAATATGCCCATCAGGAGTACAAACTGAAATACTTATACCACCAGTTCGATTGCTAGGACCACCACTTTCAGCAACCAAGTAAGAGCCTGACAAGCATAGTATCTCGAAACGGCCCTGAATAAAAGTAACAAGCCTTATAAGAATATTAGGCTCCTTTTACTAAAGGCAACGTAATCTCTTGCAATAAAGAAGGGATAGCACCGATACCAAAAGTTCAGGAAGATAGTTGATGAAATTCAGTTGATTAACAAAAGAATTCCATCTTATACATGATCCTTTTTGCAGGAAATATATCAAAAGCACGATTTTAATTGACTTAGCAATCACCACTCGTTCCATATCAGTGACGGCTAAATAAATGCTCAAGCATCAAGAAAGCATCAAGAAACACATGGTTTAATTAATTTGTCCCAATTATAAATTCGCTACTTAAAGGATGAGGTTCCAAAATTCTACACATCTGCTAAGATATCTTTCCTTAAACAGCAGAAATAAATCTGTGATAATGCAAAAAAGCAAGCTGCTAGTCTGGTTTAATAACTTCCATGCCTCCCCCCTCCCCCGGTTGAGGTGCATAATTCAACATCGGTAAAAATGTTAGCAGTTGATGTGCATAATGTAAGAAAAATAACATCCAATAAATAAACTTAGTGTTGAAATGTATAAATCAGGGAAATCTCTTTGAGTTTGTCTAAGTTACTTGGCACATTCACAGGAATTTGACATTAGGCAGGGTTGTTCCAGTTTTAAATATCCAATCTTGCAAGGTCCATTGCAGAGGCATATTTGGCCCACTCTTGTACAATTATTTCTTTAAAAGATACAGATCCTCATTTCTAGCCAAAGTAGTCATTCTGAATCAAGTTATGTTAAAAGAACATCAGTATCTTTCCTCACTTGAAGCTCTGCTGAAGAAGCAGAGAAAATTAATCTTGAATCTGAGTAACAAAAAGTAAACTTCACTAACCATACTTTTAACCAGTTCAAATATAATTCTCTATTCTGAGAACTTCTTGCATTGCATGATTATTTACTTTGTCCACATACTCACAGGCTCCAAAAGCTACATAAGTCAAGTCATGTGGAAAATAAATAAATAAATTACAATGTAAAGGCAAATACTATTAAAGACTGTCTCTCTGGTTCCTTATTCTTTCTTGGTGGGTCGGGGAGGGGGATCACCAAAGGCTCAAGAAAATTCTAGAGAAACTACAATATCTTTAATCACTGGTAATTAGTAATAGAAACACCAAGGTTAGCATTGATGCATTGGATATACTTTAACATTTATCGTGCAGAAAATGAGTTCAGCACAGCATCTAAAAGGATGGCCAAAATGAAGCGATAAAACAACATTTATCAGGCAGAACGCATCAAGTAGAGTGTTTGATGAAAAGCCAACAGTTCTAAAGCTGAAGGCCGTTAAAAAAATGTTTTCATCGTTTTCTGAACTCAAGTTCACAAAAGAATAAGGATCAGAAGTGCTTCAACCTCATACGTGACAGTACTGCCAGGAGCTGCAGGTTGGCGAAGGGTTACCAAAGAAACTGAGCCATTAGCAGATAAGATGCATAAAGCTCTTGGTCGCCGCTGTGCAAATGCCAATACTTTTGCTGCAATATCCTGCAGGAGAAAGCCAAACAATACATTACACATACACAAAATATATTCAGCACTAAAATCATATAAATCCTATGTAAGATACCCTCCAAGAGAAGCACAAACACACACACCTCTTCAATCCCAACGTGCAAAACGTGAGGTGTAAAAGCTAGTCCAGCTGAGCTGTTCATCCATTCACCTGGAAAAAGAGATTACCTGATTAAGAAAATTATTTCTTATCAGAAAAATCAAAATGATAGTATGTATTCCTTCTTTTCTTTTCTTTTCTTTGTTTTGAGTTACAAAAGTGAGGAACTTAGGGAGGCATGGTGACTAGAACTCTGATCTAACGCACCAGTTGACAACCTCATTAGCACTAAGATGAATCCTTCAGTTGTCAATTAGCTTTCTGTGGATTAAGGAAGATGAAAGATGAAGGAATACATATCAATCAAATCCCCCAGAGTAGTACCCTGCAGGCAACCTAGTAAAATTTCACATTTAAAAGTAACAATTCGTTATTTGTATTTGAAGTGTATACTCCTCTTCAAAGATGATTATCATTCATATACTCATTCAATCCTTACAGGATTAGGAGTTCTATGCAGGGGGGAAAAAGACATACCATAAAATACCAGCAATATTCTAGAGATAATCTATAGAATATATAATCCGTTAGTAATAACAAAACAACATAATTAGCTAACTGCAGTTATTTTGGAGAACTGACCTAAAGGGGCCAGTTTCTGCTTCCATCCAGTCCCTGGTGGCCGGCCTCTTCGTGGCTTTTCCCCAGGTGTCATCACCCCAGACGAAGGCATGGAAGTGGACAATGGGGACAGTGCCAGTGACATATTAGCCCCATCCGGACCATATTTTCTAGGCCTACCCCTCTTCTTCTTCCCCGAATCAGTTGCAGAAGATACACCAGGGGCTGTAGGCATGCTGATTGCATGAGGAATATTATGCGATGGATTTTCAACATGGAAAGTCGAACCACTCACAGAGCCACCACTGGCTCCCGCATTTGGCTGCAATGAGAAGTTCCCAATTGAAGAGCTCTTGAAAAAGGGAGGGGTATGAAACCCACCAGTTTGTAGTGTGCCCAACCCGCCACCGGCAGATGCGTTAGGAAGGGTCCCTGAAACCCCAGATCCACCGATGCCTCTATTAAGGTAATATGAAGCTGAACCAGGTACCGCCATCCCTTCCCTTCCATCCATGCATTTACTACACACTAAAGACCCACTTCTGTAACTACAGTCTACGGTAAAATCACAGCCTCTGCACTCGTTAGCCTAAATCTGCAAACGTGAGAACGACCCACTAAAGAGATTAGAACAATAATTACCTTAAACAAAACGAGAAGAAGAGATAGAGCAGAACTCTTAAGATAAAGAAATGTCACCAGAAAAAGACTGACCTTTTAACAAAGGTTTTAACGTGGGGTTTTCATCAATTACGGAAAAAGTTAAAGTAAATTGCAGGCAAAATAAAACTTCTGATCCATTCAAGTAAACAAAGCAAAAAAAGCAAACTCAAACAGGCAGAAGTCTTGAACCTGATTAACTGCGAATAGCCCGCATTAAAGCTTATTCTGAGAATGCACAAATCCAAAGCTGTAGACTTCCTCAAATCAATTGCACAGACTTTTTCACTTCTTGAACCGCGTGAAAGCAAATCAAGAAAAAAGATGACGAAACCCTAGATTTGGCTATCTTGAAGAGTAACCAAGAGTATTGTGGTAGAGAACGAGTAAAGACAAAAGTGAGATGAAATAGGAAAATTGGGCTTGTGAGCAAAAGTATGCAAACACCTTTTGTTCATATAAGTTATTTTGGGAGGGTTTGAAGGAGGTTTTAGGCAGGAGTTGTTGCAACTTGCAAGGAGCCTTGACTATGGTGACTCTGAAAACACTGAGGAACAGTTGGATGCACCTAAGTACCAACATGTCCTTTGTGTCCTTGTCATCTTAGGTGGTTCTATTGTACCAATCATTTTCTGAAAATACTTATTTTGATTTATTTGAAATTTATTTATATTTCTTTTTCTAAGACATTTTTAACTTTTCCATCTTAAGTAGACAATGTCTAGCACTCTCTTGTTTGGAAACTCCTAATTTTTCTTTAACTTTTCCTAGATTATACCTTAGTGGTGATAACACCGTAATAAGTGATATTTATTGATTGCGTTGTATATGATTTTCTTGTATTTTAATTTCTACATAAATATGAGCTTGTCAAGAAGTCAAGGTAGTATAAATTGCAAACACCTCTTTTAGCAAGTTGGTGTATACACACACACAGATATATCTTTTAGAAACGAAAAACACTTGTTAGTCAAAATCAACTTAGGCATGGGGAAGAGCCATTTCAATTACAATTCCTTTTAAATTATTCAAGATTATACCTCAATTACTCAGGGTACCAATATGAGTCGAGTCAATATATAACCTTCTCAAGGTCGCAATACACAATATTTCCTCTAGAACAACTTTTTTTAAGTGTTAGACCAACAAAGGGCGATATTTCTCTTATATATATATATATATATATACACACACACTAACAAAAGCATCACTTTATGTCCCCCGCCCCCTTCTTTGAAGGTTACTGGCTGGGAAGGGGAGCCTCCTTAGCATCAAATTTGCAAAGTACATATATGAGTGTAATTTGCTCGATTTTCCTCCGCAGCGACAGGCATTTTCCATCATGCTGAGAACCTGAGAATTATCTTGTCTATGTTTGCTCCTTGCTTTGCCTAACTGATCAACGGCCAAAGAAGATTCTAGAACTTTAGCACCAATATTTCCAACTCTAGAAGGAGCTTAATTACGTATTTTGATTTAGGTCGTTCAATGTTGTGGTCGTGTTTGAAATCTTTTCTCATGAAAACACCGAAGATCGGAAGCTGGCAAATTTATGTACATATTTGTTAGCGAAACCGCCAAATTTGGGGAAATAATCTAAATAGACATAATAACTTGGAGTCAAGGCAAAGTGCAACCAAGATTCCAGAATGAATCTGGCCAACATATTACCTACATTAGAAACAATCTCTACTCTAAAAAACCACCCTCGTCAGAAGGAAGAGACATCTCTCACACACTACAACGAAAGAACTACAATTCATGCAAAGGGCTTGATGCAACAGTTTCCCCTAATCTGCAGAGGAACAGCACTCCACAAGCCACATTATTAGGCCCCGAGATGTTAATGGGTTATGGGAAGCCAACTGCCAAATGCTAAATTACCCGTCCGATATATAGAGTAGAGTAGGAACATGGACTGTCTCAGAAAAACTTTGAACAACTAGACTCTGCTCTTAGAAGAATGAACACCGATTCCATCTCAGATGCATCCCTGCCAAAGATTGACAAAAATTAGCACTCCCATGCCTGGTTGAGAATGGCATAAACAACTCTCTCATCATCTATGTGGTCACCAATATTATATAAAACCAGATACTAAATTAGCTCAAAGCCAGGTGCCTTAAACAATCAAAGAGCACTTACTGTGAATATAGCATGGGTTTCGTACATTATCGAGTTCCAATGATCAGTCTGCATACTGATGTGTGGTAATTATTGAAACCAATATCCTTATACAGATAATTGAACTTAAGAACAGAACTCTTGCCACATGTAAATTTGATTGATATCCGCACATAATAGCATATATCCAGAAAACAACATCATGCATCCCTCTACTTACAGTAAGAAATGCATTTGAAAATGCATGCTTATCAAAGGTGAAAATGCATGCTTCCATCCAATTATACATACTAGCATTTGAAAATATGGTAAAATGTAGAATCTTTCACCGATAACATTTTTCAGAGAAATTTACACCTGGAGACCCCATTCTAGAACCTGACCAAGACACTCAGCATCTAATTTTATCATACCAAAAGCCTCCTACTGATTGAAAAGGGAAGGGTTTTCACTTCAAGTGTTTGTGCACTTGAGTTCTTGTTTTACGTTTCACAACAATTGAGCCAAATGCCAATTGTACCCTCATTCTAATTAAATTTGGCATACCTCTCAATGTTGGGATTCTGGCTCCTTTGCATATTTCAAGAAACTGGCACAAAATAGTTATCTTGATCGTCTGCTCTAGCATACAAGAAGTTAACAATTCAACTAAAACTCTAATTCAAACTAGTATCTAGTAAAGGTGATCAAGGCTCCACCGCGATAACTCGTTTGTTTGTCTGACAATGTCCTCATGAAAAGAAAAGAATAAGGAGAAAATGAATGTAAAGTTGCTACACACGATTTTTTAGCAAATATACGTGCACGCGAAAAGATGAAATTAAGAAAAACCAGAAGTAGGAAGTATTTAGAAGTTTAGGTCACTTGTATGGAGAATTATTGGTGCTGGGGCTTGCGAATTTTTGCTCTCTCTCTCTCTCTCTCTGCGTACACACGTGTGTGGTCAATAAGATTTACCTCTTTTACCTTGAAATAATCATAGATGTCTCAAGCCTTCAAAAATCAAGAGGGAACCCACTTAATAAAAACTGAAGGCAGAAAAGATACTTAATAAATTCCCCGCAGGTTCACCCCGTTTTTCCTTACTTTTAACAAGCTATGATTCTTTTCACATGAGTTAAAAAATTCATCTGGCCCACTGTACTCTGTTAGTTAATATCATTCTCCAACACAGAGGAAAACAAATATGAATTCTAGCAGTAGGCGAAAGTCAAAATCCAATAGCTGCAAGCATCTTCATGATGTGGAGGGGCATCATTCCGTGCATGTACTTGAGTATCTAGGTGTGCTGTGCATTCATGTGTGCATGTGCGTAAGTTTGCAGGAGAGGAGAAGAAAGTTAAGGTCAGATACATACTGAATGAAGTCTACATAAGCCCGTCGATTAATGGCATCTTCTGCAGATGCTGAAATTTGGAAGTGCGGGTTTTGAAATTTTCATCCAGCTCTTCCATTTTCACAATCTCAAGAGCCAATTCATTTTCCATTTCTTCAATATCTGAATTAAGTTTCTTCAACTCATTTTTGTGCAGTAGTATAGCTTTCCTCTTATAGTTAATTTTCTTCATTTGCCTTTCCTTTTCATCAGTGAGACTTTTTGTTTCACCAGCTAATTGAATGGCATCTTTGATTTCATCAAGGCGATCACGTAGCCATTTCACATTCATCTTCACTTG
>CAVNYN010269642.1:0-17565 GCA_963692815.1 Nyctanthes arbor-tristis
CCAACGCTGCCGTCTCCGCCACATCCATACTTCCACCTTTTCTTCACTCAATCGACCGTTTCTTCCGCGCTGCTTCAGCTGTCATTCCACCTTCGTTCCGGCCGTCAGTCCACTGCCTTATCCAGCTGACAGATTCTTCGCTCCAGCCACAGCAATCGATCCCCCAGTTATTTCGGCTCTTTCTTTTTGGCAACCTATTTCAGCTCACTTTTCTTCGTCAGGCATTTGTAGTTATTTATTGTAGTGTTGTAAGTTCAGTGATTGTTCTTGGGATAAGATTGGGGTTTAATTTGTTTATTGTAAAATTTTTTGTGGACATTGGGGACTGAAGATGAGTTAGACTACAGCATGCAACCCATATTGAGTTGTCATGAATCGTAAGGCCTCTTAACTTATTTTGGGATAACCTCTCATTTTGTGAAACTGGAAATTGATTGATAATGTTCATTCCTTTTGTTTTGGTTAAAGCATATATATATATATATGTGTGTGTGTGTGTGTGTATATATATATATAGGCCGTGATTCTTGATTTACTTGATAAGTTGTGATTGCTCATCATTTTCTGGAACTGAAAAATGACTCATAACCTTGATTCTATTTGTTTGCTTAAGGTATAATAATTTTAGAAAGATGTGATCTTTTTCCTGTAATTTGCTTTCATGATTGTAGATTTAGTTAATGTATTTAAATTTATTTATTTATTTTATTATTTTTATTTTTTGTTGGGGTGGGTGGGGGCGGTGAGGTGGAAGAATTGGATATAGTGATTCATTTTTTCATGTTTAGAGTTAGACTTGCTTTATGAATTGGATACTATCTTTCCCATTCTTTTTTCAGTGTTCTATTGCAGCAGCAGGTTCTTTTTTTTTTTTTTTTTTTTTTTTTCCATTTTGAGTTTGATGCACCGCGAATTTTCTCATTCTTCTTAGGATATAGGTTTTGTTACTTTTTATGGATTTCTTTGGCTGATATGCGGGCATCTCTCTGTCTTTTAAGAACAATGGGAAACTTCAGGTTGAAGTTCCTGCATTTTTTAAAAAAAAAAAATTTCGGCAATTTTTTATTATAATTTCAGAATTCCAGGTTAAGGAGTATGCCTATGATTGTTCTTTAAGACGCTTTTTTGTTTGTTCATTTATTATTATTTATCAGTTTATTTTGTTCGTCCTCCGATATAACATTTGAAAGCTTGCCTTTTGTTGAATTGATTGTCTGCCTTTTGCCTGAAAGTTTGTTCTTCCTTAATTTTATCAAATGTTTTCAAAACTCCTGCATAAAAAGAATTCTTTGACAGATCCTAATATTTCTTTTCCTTTTGGATGATTTCATAGCTTGTTGATGGATCCTGATGATAAGAAGTTTGGAGTATAGAATCCTATAGTCAGAACCACCGCGGGATAGCTGTATACTAGTTACTACTTTCATTTTAATGCCTAGCGGGCTAGCCCAATGAGAAAAATCGCTGCACTTCGTCTTTATTGCCTATAAAAATGAACAGTTTAGCCATGTCACCTACAGCGGCCGTGGTAGCGTCGCTGATTTCTCTCTATTCTCCCCCTCGAGCCCTCCAATTTCCACCTGTTTCTCTAACATTTTCTAAAAGGACCTCCTCTTCTCTTCAGTTCTCTTTCCAATCACAATACGACGCCATTGCAGATGTACAAGAGGAAGATAGCGCCATTGGCGACTGCCTTGTGTTCGAAGACGGCATTTTTGATGACCCCTTTCTCCAAAATAGTGTCAATGATAGAAATAGTCACGCCCAGATGAGTACGAGTAGAAATAGTAAAGGTAGAAGTAGAAAAATTGATGCAACGGAGGTTAATCAAGAAAATTTGATCCCGAAAGAATGGATAGAAGTTCAGAGGGAACTTAGCATCACAAAGAAGGAGAGGCGAAAGCTAGCGCAGCAAATGGAATTCGGTAAAAAGGTTGAGAAGAGAAGGCAAGGCCTAAGGCCTATTAGTGTAGAGGAGTACAACAAATTGAAGGAAGAGAAACTGAAGCAATTGAAGCCCATTGTGCTTGAAAATCCAATCCCAAGGACTGGTGATGATACTGATGTAAATCAAAATGGCAAGAAGGTTAATGATAACAGAAGATATGAGGAGATTAGTGGTAGAGTGGCACCTAGAAACCCCAGGTTTGCTGTGTACGGGGGAGGTTTGCAGGAAATCTCTGAATTCTTTAATAGTGAGAATTATGATCCTGATGCTGCTAAGAAACCTAAAGGTAGATTTACAGCCTTATTTCTTAGACTTTTTTTTGATGAATTAATTCTTACGTGTTAACTGGCCGTTTAGTTGTTTTAGCCCATGACGGTGTCACTGTGCCTGAAGTTGTAGATTGCTTTAATTATTGAGTATTTCTCTTGTTCATTATTAGCAATTATCAATTAGGGAACTTGAGCTGCAGAAGTTTATATTTTAGATTGTTTTCCTGGTTTTGGTACAGTGCAGCTAGCATAAATTTTATAAAGTCTTATCCGTTGAAATATTTAATCTTTAATTTAGGCCCCTACATTTTCAGTGATATGGTGAAGTTCTTTGGACAAGTGTATTGTGGCTTTTACAACCACATTGATTATTTGTAATAGGCTTTATTTAGTTCATACATGCTTAGTATTCTTAAAACCTTCATACCTATGTGTCAATTGGCAATAATGAACCGAAATTGAAGTATTTGAGGCTTTGTTCTCATGCGTATTTTTATCTCATTCAACAAGGTTGGGGACTGAAGTTGGAGTAGTTTGTGCTAATATTTTTTTCCCTCACTGATTCTTTTATCAATGTAAATAAATAGATGTCCTCCATCCTGACCATCAGCAATTTTGAGTAGGTAAAAACAAGTTCTTCACGAAAGAGGAAAAGTTATTATATAATAGGCGGATCCCTGATCTTGCAGTTGCTACCTCAGTAAGTTCCCAATTTCTGAACCTTTTTTTTTTTTTTAAATTTTTATTCTGTGTTAGTATGTGACGGCCTAGTTCCCGCAAACAAGTTTGTTGTATGTGCATTGCATAACTGGAGTGTTACTAGAGGTGGAATTGACTAGCAACTTTGTTTGCTCATTCTCTTATCTCGCTTTTGAGAAAATGTGGTATTATGGTACAACATGAAGCAAGGCCATACTCCTAAAATTTTGTGTTTTGTCTATGCTAATAATTTTTATTTTGTCCAATCCAATGCAAATCCAACGAAAGGGGTGATGGATTAATTTTTTTTGCCACATTTGATTAGTTTTGCTCTGCAATCTCCCCCCTTGAACACATTCTTCTTCAATTGCGCTGTGCATCTAAGTGGAAGCTTCCTAGGTGTACACCGGCCATTCTTAATTGATCCATATTCATTCAACATTACTTTGTTCTCAGTTGTTGTTGCCTCCACTTACTCTGGTATCCTTATTTCTTATTATATCCGTGTAGCATGAGGCATTATCTTTGTTATGTGCATTTCATCATATTCATTGTGAACATTTGGTGTAGTGCATTTCATCATATTCATTGTGAACATTTGGGGTAAATAGCCATCCCACTCAACATAATATTATTATATGGTATTATACTAATGAATTTTCTCTCAAATAATTTTCAGGGGAAATGGCATCCTGTACATACACTTGCCGCCTCTGGAGAATTTTACCTCATGACTTTTTTGCTAAAACACTGTGCCGATATAAATGCCTCTGACAAGGTGCAGTAGTTGACACCCATCATTTCATATTTCTCTTTCGTGTACATTTTGCCTGCCCTTGTTTTTTTCATAAGATTGTACATTCTTGAGATTAAGTGATTAACTCATAGCATTTCTATGCATGCCTTTGGCATACTGGTTCTCGGTTCTCTTTCCTGTTATTACATTCTTTTTCTCTTTTGACAGGATGGATTGACCGCGATTCACAAAGCAATTCTTGGAAAGAAGCAGGCTATCTTTAACTTTCTTCTTAGAGAATCAGCAAACCCCTTTGTTCGTGACAAAGTAAGCAGGGTTTTGACTTAAGTTCTAAGCATTCTTGCACTCATAGCCTGTGATCCAAGGTTCCTTAGCCTGTTTACCATGATATTATGTTCTTGTTTTATGTGTCTGTGACGTCTAAATTCCAAAGACTGGTATCACGTGTACTTTTTGGGTAGTAGTGATTACCGGGGCCACATTCACCCCATCATTGATCTTGTTTATATCATGGAAGGAAGGAGGCCTATTTTGTGTTTCAGATTTATCGTCTGGTTTCCAACATCTTATTTGATCCAGTTCATGGGTGTCTAATCCTGAAATAAGAGTTAATAACCTTCCTTTTAGCCATCCTGGCAAATTTTGCCTAGTTTGCAATTGGATTGTAGAAGCAATTTATAGAATGATTTCATTAGTAGCTTATTAAAAGATATCTGATGCCATCTTTATCACTTACTATGGATTGTTCTTCTGTATCATTTTTCACTCCAAGCAGCTAAATTCCTAGTTTTTGGATGATGGCAGGAAGGAGCGACGTTAATGCATTATGCAGTTCGCACAGCTTCAAGTCATATGATAAAAATTCTTCTGTTGTACAATGTTGATATAAACCTTCAGGATAATGTATGTTCTACTATGATCATCATAAAACTATGTTCCTGTAGCTAACTATGGTCTTATCTCTGTCTCTTTCCCATGACTAATTTAGCATGGTATTTAAATTTTCTCCAGTATGGGTGGACAGCATTACATCTGGCTGTACAATCTCGAAGGACAGATGTAGTGAGGCTTTTGTTGATTAAGGGAGCTGATAAGACCATAAAGAACCAGGTAAACGTCCAATACTTTTGTTTGGAATGTCTTAATACAAGATTCTGCTCCGGTATTTACAAGACCCTTGTTACTTTTGCCCATGCAATTTCGTTTACTTGAAGTACGTCATATACGTTTATGTTCTTTATAGCACCTGTTATGCACTCCTACTACTATTTTTTTTTTTCCTTCAGGATGGATTAACTCCCCTTGACCTTTGCCTCTATGCTGGAAGAGACATTAGAACGTATGAACTAATCAAGCTCCTCAAACAACTTCCGAAAACGGCTGGCGTTATAAGATAGCAAGGACTGCCAGAAAATGTTGTGTTTCAGTTCTCTGGTTATGATTTATGTTGTGAATCATGAAGTGGTGGATGCAGATAAGACCAAAAAAAAAAAAAAAAAAAGACGTAGTCGAGTTGAGAGCTGCTGCTTCATCGCGTACTGAAGCTCTATAACAATACTTTTTGTAGGTACAAATTTACGAAAATGTAGAGCTTGATCATGCTCTTACTCACCCCAATTTACCTGATGATACAATTTGTAAAAGCACATTAGTTTCTTTGTAAATTCAAGTTGCATGTACAATTCTTGGGCAGGGACATTAATCAACTATGTACCCCAATTACTATCCCTTTAGAGAATTATGAAAAAAGAAAAAGTGAAAGAATTAATGGGTGCTTTTTAATTTTTATTTTAAAATAAAATTTGGTCAAAACTAATTACATCTGCATGTTTGACAAATCTACAAGGCAAAAGTGTTTTATAAAACTTCAACTGTTTATTTTCACAAATCTATTTTTATTTTGGAATGGGAATGAAAAACATAAGATAATATAAAATAAATTTCTATTAGAACCCGATGTCAGTAAATTTCTAAGGAATTAAAGCCAAGTTTTTTAAGGAGTTCAGTTTTCAATGAAATGTTGATATGTGGTGTGTGTCAGGTGAGATGTCAGGATGTGACTCTGTAAAGAACTTGACTTTGTTTTCATAGTCGGACTGTCCAATGTCATACATTTACTTCATTTTATAATCTTTTTCAAATATACCTCCTTTCATTAGTATTTTACATTTTTCACCTAACCAGCATTTTATAAGTTAACTACCGTGCAGGGTTATTCAACATCCACCAAATATACTAGAGGGCGTTGGGGCAGGTGGACTAATGGAGGGCCCCGGTGGGCGGGGAGTCCCACCTCGGTGAATTTGTCCATCTGCATTGCTACCCCGTCCATGTGCATTCCTTTTTCCTCGTTTTTCCTACCCTTTGAATTTGATCACCCGAGGAGTAAATTTTCAAAGCTGTTCGCATACTACTATTTCCCTCACAAAAATAATTCAATTTTCACAAATATTAAGAGAATTACAATTATTAGTGTTAGAAAGTAAAATTTAATATCATTGCTTTAATATATGTTCATTCATTTATTAAATATTCTATTTTAAATAATACTATTTTTTGAATGAAAATAAATAATACTATTTTACTTATTAAAATGTACATTAAATAGGGGTATATATTTTAGGACGGATAAAAAAAATTGAGTTAGGATGAAAGTAGTATTTCTTTTCTCTACTTTCCTCTACTTTTTCAAATTCATTCAACCCCGCAAATCTCTATTATTCAACTCCACTAACTCACACACTCTCTCTCCTTTTTAACATAAAAATTCGATTTTATGTGAATGCAAATGTTTAATCAGAAAGGGTAATTTTCGTTGGAAATTAATATTCTAACATTTTTCTTTTTTACTTTCCATTTTTTTTTAAAAATAGGTATCTTGCATAATCTCTATATTAATAAAAGTAGAAGTAAATTGAATCTTCAATGAGAAAATATTCAATTTAGTTTTAGATTCTGTTTGAGAAAATTTTTTTATTTTATTTTGTTTTGTTTTGTTTTATCCCACTACTATTAGTCATCATCCATTATTGATATAAAAAATTAACTAATATTGATAATCGCCCACTATTGGTAACTACTCACTATTGGTATAAAAAAATTAATTGTGAAAGAGTAGAAAATTAACTATTACTGGTAATCGCGTCACTATTGATGCAAAAATTTAACTGTAAAAGTATTATTGCTGAATATATTGTTCCATAAAAAAGAGTCTAAATAGTACAATGAAACAAGACAGTTTTCCATTGCAAACTGGGGTTTAGAGAACATCGCTTTAGTGCTCTACAATGCTCTCATGATAACATCAAAGATGGAAAATTAGAGAAGAAATAGGTATCTCATTATTTTTAAGGTAGCCAATTGTCTGTATTCATAGGCGAGAGCATCCCGATCCTTTTAAACAATACATGTTTTAAGAAAATTAATTCTGTAAAACTTACCAATATACAAGAAGTTAAAATACAAAAGAAAATGAAAAAATGAATGAATCTGAAACCAAATTAAATCTATTCTACCGGAAAATAGAAATCAACTCTCCTATAATTTTGAAACAGACTTGAATGTGTTATGTTTGGAAGGTATAGGCAATTGTATGCATTCATAGGAGAGTACCCCTGATCCTTTTAATTCCAGCAACCAATAGAAAAGTTATATTCTTGACTAAGAGAAATCCATATCTATATATTAATAAAAATAGCAGTAAAATTGAATATTCAATTGGAAAAGAGTCAATTTAGTTTCAGATTTTGTTTAAGAGAACCTTTTTTATTTACTTTATTTTTTACTTTAATTCCTGTATATTGGTAGGTCATATAACTTACCACTATTAGTAACCATCCACTATTGATAAAAAAACTATAAAAGCACAACCACACTTTGCGATTAATAAAGTAGTGGGATGTTACTTTGACCAATAGTAAATCGGTTAAAGGAAATTAAAGTTAAAAAAAAAAAGAAATGAAAAGATAAGATTCAAGTTGTGGTATATAGATAACAGTAATAAGTTAAAAAAAAGTTAGTGAAATAATTTAAATAATACATGTTTGGAAAAAAAATAGTTTTATAAAACTTACAAGTATATAGGGAATTAAAGTAAAAAAATAAAATGAAAAAAGAAACAAATAAATTATGTATATAAGCTATGTCTTTCTAAAGTAAAAAAAAAAAAAAAAACTAAATGAAATGAGATATGTCTTCAAGATATATCTTCTACTGATACTCTTGATCTATTTGATATGATCATATATTTTAAAATTTTTAATACAAATGAAATGTGTATTGAGCTATGTCTTTATAATTATATTTTTTATTTTCTCTTTATAGACTTTATTGGAAAGGTTGTCACCAAATATCCCCTAAAACATTATAAATCTATATCTATATATTAATAAAAAAAAAGTAAAATTGACTCTTCAATTGAAAAATATTCAATTTGGTTTTAGATTCTGTTTGAGAGAATCCTTTTTATTTTACTTTATTTTTTAATTTTAATATCTATATATTGGAAGGTTATATAACCTACCACTATTTATAAAAAAACTGTAAAAGCATAACCACACTTTGCGGTTAATAAGGTATTGGATGGTTACTTTAACCATCACTAAATTTTTAAAGAAAATTAAAATTGTTATGACTAATTATAAGAGTCAAGATTAACCTCTTTTTGAGTACTCTTTAAAAAGTCAATATTCAATCATGGATAGTTCTACAAAGCAATGTCTAGAGTTGTGAATCATGTTGATATGAAAATATTTGGATGTAATAAGAAATCAGAAATGAGAAGCCAATTAATGAAACGATCAATGTTGTGTATAATAAGATTTTTCAAAATTTTTAATAATATTAACAAAATATTTATTTTTATTATTTTAAAATACTACTTTGTTCATTACGTTGCTCCTATGTTATTTAATTTCTTTACATTATGTTTTGTCAAAAAAATTTGACCGTGTAACGCATAGGAGCAAATACTAATTTCCTCTTAAAAGGTCCTGGGATCTCAAACTTTTGAAATGTGCATTTCACTCTCTTAGTGAAACCTTGAGCCACATGAACTGTGGGCTTAATTAAACATGAATAAACATTATTTTTTAAGTTGATCAGACCCGTGAATAATCACTCACATGGGATGGTTCTTTCTTAAAATTTGACTATAAATTCCTATTTATGAGATTTGGTGGAGTTGGTTTGAATATGGAGTCAAAATTTCCCATTATTTTAAGCCTAAAGCCTAAAGGACAGGAATAATGGTGGCAAACGGCAAGGAAGCAGCAGTCTTTAATAAACATGGGACCAATGTGCTTACTTAGTTCATGGCACTCCACGCGGGTCTTTTTAAATGTCTATACCGTTTTTGTTATAGCACCAGCCGGCCTCCATAAATAACTGGGCTACTCTGCTGGCAGAGTTTCCTGTTTCGATTTTTCGAATTGGATAGGTCTCATTTCTCTCATTTCATTTGGAATGTGGTGATGGAGATGAAAGAAGAAAGATCCCTTGCTGAAACACCCACATGGGCTGTTGCCACCGTAATCACTATTCTTGTTTCCACTGGGCTTTTGCTTCACGCTTCTTTGAAGAAGTTTGGAAAAGTACGAGGAGATTACAGTTTGATTTCTCTTTTCTTTACACATATTTTATGGAATTTAGTTTTCAACCATGCTGGATTTTGAGGTGGATTTTTTATGAAAAGATTTTAGCTTATTTGTGTTCTTTAATATAGTTTTCAAGACTATCAAAACCTTCCTACTAAAAAGAAGTCACTTCTATGGGTACATGGATTCTTGAAGCTGAAAAGACCCTTTAATTTGTTATCTCTGGCAGTGGGTAGATAGGACTAAGAGGAAACATCTTTTTTCTGCTTTGGAGAAGATCAAGGAAGGTATATAAGAAGAGGCTGTCTATTGGTTTTTTCTATACTTCTATTTCCTAATGTTCTGTTTAATTTGGAGATTCTTTTGTTTCTTATAAGCAGAGCTAATGCTGTTTGGACTTCTGTCCTTGTTGATGGGGCACTGGACCATTTTCGTGGCTAAAATCTGTGTTAAATCATCGACCTTGAGCAGTCGCTTCTATCCATGTAGGCCTAGTGATTATCCAAAAACCCAGATCGTGTAAATCATCTTGTTACCTTAAGGTCTGGTCATTTCTAATTCCTCAATTTCAAGACAGCTGCTGAGCAATGTGCATCAAAATTTTTGTTCTGAGGTATTGAGGTGATGTTGTTTACCCTTGCACATTCTCTCTGCCAGAAATATAATCTGCCTTTCTTGTTTCCAATTCCATTTATCATCATTTCCTTTTGAGGAAAGTAAAACATATACACCTTTTTTTATTCATATTACTATTCTGTACCGCACTCCTAAATTATTTACATATTTACCATTGCGGATTGCATATATACCCCTACCTTTTTCCCCCTTTTTACTTAAAATATTTTAATATTGACTTATTAATTTATTTAGATATATAAACATCTATTCATATATATATATATATATATATCCATTCATCAATGTAAAACGCCGTAGCAACCCTATATATCCATTCATATACTTATAACGCGTCAAACACCACAACCCTATCCCCCCGCCGCAGCAGCCACCGCGCCACCACCACAAAACTCGACACCACAGCCGCCGTGTCGCTCCTACCACCACAACCTATTGCCACTACCACCACCCGCCCCACCACCCGCTACGCAAGCCCACCACCACCGCACTGTTGCAGCCACTGTTGGCGGCATTTGCTGGCAGCAATGGCTAAGACTGATGCGACAGCAGCAGCGTCTCAAACGTTGCAGCAATGGTTGGATCTTGTTTTCTTTTTTTTTTTGTAAATTTTCCGGCGGTTGGATATGTGTTTCGGCGGTCACAGGTTCTGCAGCGTCTCATTTTTTGTTTTCAAACACTGTTTAGACGCTGCAGCAATGGTTGGATTTTGTTTTCATTTTTTTTTTATATTTTCGCAGCAGTCACAGGTGCTGTGGCCATGGTTGGATATTGTTATCATCTTTTTAAAAATTTCCGGTTGTTGGATCTTCTTTTCAATTTTTTTTTTTAAATTTTCCGTTGGTTGGATGATTTGTGTTATGGCGGCTGAAACTAGTTTCTTTTTTTTTTTTTTTTTTTCTCTCTTCCGTTTTTTGATCATTTTTGTTACCAATGGGGTTGTTACCATCTTCTAATTGATTTCTTTTTTTGCTTATTTTCATATGTTACCATTTATCGAGGTTGTTAACATGAACTAGTTGTTTTTTTTGTTTAATTTTCCTATGTTTCCATTCTCCTTTTGTTATTTTCCTCTTTTTTATCATTTTGTTACCATTTAATCGGGCTTGTTATCATTGTTATCTTTATTTAAAAATTTATTATTTTGTTATTGTTAATGTGATATTTTTCGGGTGGTGACATTTGTTTTATGAATGGTAATGTTACCGTGTTTGAGGCGTGATAACGTCGGCAGTTGATGGTGGTTTCAAATTGGAAGTGGTGCTGGCAGTACATAAAGAACTATTTTTTGATTGAAAAAATTTATACTTTTAAGTCATTGTTATTATAATTATAATTTATAAAAAAACAATAACTAATAAAGAATTGAATTTTAATTAAAATTGGATTGGGGTAATTTTGAAATGTAACATGGTATTTTTGCAATTAGTTTCGATCTAGGAGTATTTTTGAAAATATTATCACTAAGAGTAGTTTTTATGTAAAGATCTCTTTTCTTTTTATGCTTTCTATATTTTTGTGCACATATATGTTTGAACTCTAGAATGAACTATTAGTCTATTTACCTAATAGCAGAGGTAGATGTTTGACCATTTCCTCTGGCATTGGCGTTGTGATATTAGTTGAACAGCTGTGTTAGTAGAAATCTTTAGGTGCATAGCCAGTTGAGAGAATGATCTACATAATTTATAGTGCTCCACCAATGTCCTCAAGTTTTTTGCTTCATGCATTCTAACTTCATAATCACAGGATTAGAGGCAAGTTTGGTTTCCGTGACTTAATGACTCTGTGCCAGCTAAATTTTGTTTTTAATATAATGCATGTGGGGAATATATCCCCATAATTTTGTATTCACAGTAATCGTACATTTTCACATGTTTGCACACTGGGTGGTCTCTCAGAATTCTGACCATCGAGGAGCGTAGATTCCATGTATAGAAGACGGTGATGAAAATGAACAATTACGCATAGTTGCATATGGATTATTGTTTGTTAGGTTCAATTGAGCTCTTTCCCCGTAGTTTTTGAGAGTTGTTTTAGTCTTTAGGCTGCAGAATCTGAGTTCTCTACTCTGGCAATGATAAACACCATCTAATGAAGTGATCTCAAGTTCTCTATACACACCAGAAGGTGAAAAAACCAAACCAAGTCCCAACTCCCCCTTTGTAATTTAGCATACAAATCTTTGATTATAATAAATAGAGGTTTTAGGACAAAACAGTGCAACTTTTATGTTCTACAGTATTATATCAATTGCTAGGTTAAAAAGTCAGGTGCTCACAAAGTATTTTTGTTTAAAAACAGAATTAGATTTTGTGAAAATGAGTGGTTGAGATTTGTGCAGTACAAGTGAGTTCTATGTAATATGTGGATGTGATTGTTTTGTTAGATTCTATTTTTAAATAGAACTGGTTTGTGAACATGGGCTGAACAGTCTCACGCCTAGTTGGATTTATTATTAAACTATAGTTGTGACATGAAATATTAGTAACAACTGACTTACTTAGAGAATGGATATTCAAGGCAGTGATTCAATGATAAATCCTTCTGTTAAACGAAAAAGTCAGAATATTTAAAAGCCGACAAATTCTGGAGTTCCAACAGTATCTTTTGTAAGGAACTAAGGTTCCATAAGGAACTGAGGTTCCATCCCGAAAGGTTAACCTATTAGGTGGAGTAGCCCAATTCCTTCTAAACTCATCACTTTTCCCATATTTAACTGATGTGGGATTCGTTCGCACATTTTCTCCCAACAATCCCCCATTCGAATGAAGAACCACATGATCTTGACCCTCTTCAATTAATAGTCTATCCATATTTTCTTTGCTCTTTTAAGGCCCAAACCATCCACTGCAAGCGTCACTGCCTTACATGGACACAACTGCCTTTTTCCAAGACACAATCCATTGCTTCCGTCACCGCCTTAGGTGGACACAACCCCCTTGAGAGCCGCCCATGGATTTTTCCGACTACCACGATTCAAACTTTGGGGGTCCATTTCCTCCTTTCGCCACTATCTGGGGTCTTGCACACGCACTCACATAGTTAAGTTTGGGTCTAACTCTGATACCTCTGTAAGGAAACTAAGGTTCCATAAGGAGCTAATGTTCCATCCCAAAAGGTTAACCTATTAAGTGGAGTAACCTAATTCCTTATAACTGTTCGTGTAAAATGTGTGTTGAAATCCGTAAGTGTACGGGTCGAACAAGTAATACAGTGGACAATGAGTCCGAGTTATCGTTCCTACAAGGATCGGATTGAGTACCGAAATTATCAGTTCTAATTTTATTTGAATGATCAAATCTTTTGTATTTGAGAAAAGAGAATGAATAAACAAGTAAATAAAATTAAGAAAATAAAATATATACAAAGATATAGAGGGAAATATATAATGGATATGTGTCAGGACTCACGACTTCATCATAGTTGGACCGACTTAGTCTAGCGACAATCAATCTATGCTAACGACCGAATCTCACGAAATTAACTAACTACTCCTCTCGAAGCTAGCTAATCCTACAAAATGAGGCCCCTTCATCTATCTCTAAATGAGCGCATTAACAACCTCTTAAGTGCATTAATCAACAAGAGATTCATATAAGCCTTCCCGAAATTCACCCTACGTGATCGCACTAACCACAAGCAAATCTCTTTGTCTTGTCTAAAATAATGATTCTTTTTGTATAAGCTAACTTAAATATTCCTCTCTTGAGTTCAACAAAAGTCTATAGATTCATTTATCCATTAACTACATAGATGAAGACAAAACAATATACCAATAAGAATTTAACATAAGAATTAATTGCATAAATTCAGCATGAAAAACATGACTATAGTCTCAACTAGGTTACATCGTTCATCCCAACTTAGAATCAATTACACATCATGAATGAAAAACCCAAATAAAATAGAGCGCATAACCTGGGTAATTAGCTCTTGAATAAGATGAAGAAATCTTGCACCAAGTTTCCCCTTCTTGAATCTCGAACTTGAATCCCAATCGTTCGAAGGTATTGTGTTTTTCTCTCCCTTTTCTAAGGTATATCTTGTATTATGTCTCTCCTCTCCTCTTTTTAAGACTAGGCTAGATGCCCTTTTACAAGGTTTAAAAACCGTGTACAAGTTAAAGCATAAAAAGAGTTCTACGAAAATAAGGATAAAAATCGGAAATTACGCGTAGGGTCCATGCGGCCGCATGGCTCTTTGTGCTGTTTCTATCGAACTTCTGGACACGAGTGCGGCCGCATTCAAGCTCTATACGGCCGCATGAGGCCGCATTTTACTGGCAGCTTGTGTTCCAACGTCCATAACTTTTAGTAGGAAACTCGGAATTGAGATCTGAAAGTTGCGTTGGACTCTTGACTCAATAAGCTTTCCAATGACCTATTTTACTCCCATGTAAATCATATGTATTACAATTTTGTAGCGCGAAATTCCTTTAGACACGCGATTCCGGTCGACTTGAACACTTCTTTTTGTGCCTTTCTTTTTATTGTTCTCATTTTAGTCCCCAAACTTTATAATATGTGTAACATTGATCCAAATTTGTCCATCTTGACTTCCACTTAGATTTTAACCTATAATTTACCAAACTAAACGTAAATGTGAATTTTTAAACATAATATCACACAATTAACAACACATTTAAGGGATTTAAATATCACAAATCAATACCTATCATAAACCCATCACTTTTCCCATGTTTAACCAATGTGGTATTCGTTCGCACATTTTCTCCCAACATCTTCAGCGCACACTTAGAATAGTGTTAACACATTTTTTCAAAAAGGATTCTTTTGCAAGCATTGAATATGCGTGACACACTACTTTCATTCGCCCGGTCCTGTTTTATGCAAGAAAAGTTCTTTTTTTCGAATGTTTCTTTTAAAAATTTATGAATGGTTTGTCATCAAGTTATTATCCGAAAGCCATTCAACATCTAACGTTGTTTCCAGGGTCATGAATCGTTTGCTTCATATGAGAGCCTTGAGCAGCTTCACCGTTTCTTATTTGTTCTAGGAGTGACACATGTCTTCTATAGTTTTATAGCCATTGCACTGGCCATGATCAAGGTAATATATACTTCTGGCCCGCATTGATGTATATATTTACTTCTGGATCATGCTAATGTTCAGATAGAATGCATGCAGATCTATAGCTGGAGAACATGGGAAAATCATGCCAAGACATTTGCATTTCGAGGATTGTTAAGTGTTGACACTTCTAATGGTGATGATATTCAGATGATAATTTACCATTAATTTTATCTTCTGATTCACTAAAACTTGGGTTTAAATGACAGTTTTTTCATTGTTTTTGCAAAATTCAAATTAGAGCCTCAAGAAAACGCACCAAATGGTATACGAATAAGGCGTCTGTCGACTTTCATAGTTAACCACACATCTCATCCATGGAGCCAGCAGAGTGTTTTTGTTTGGCTGGTATGTGCATTTAGAATCTCACCTACCTGAAAAATAGATTCTGAATCTTGATATCATGTTACTTACCTGAAAATAAATTACTTTAGTTTCTTGTGGAAGACCAAATTCTCTTTAATGTATTTCATTTGTACCAATAGCCCCTGCCAAAAACTACTAGTGTGTGAATGACCAGTTGCTTAAATTTTAATGCCAGAAACTGTATAGACTATGACTTGTCTGCTTGGGATTAATATTATTTTCTGACATCTGAGTACCGTGTAGGAAGGAATTCAACCATCATAGAGAAAGTGATTTATGTCAAAGAGATGCTTGCATTTGGCTCCCTTAGATTCCAGTAAGAAAAAGCAGTCCAGAATCATAATATAATGGAACTAAAAAGTAGTGATGATACATATATATATATATATATACACATATATATATACATATATATAAGCTTATAAGACCACAGCACATAGTCACCCTTTCTGATGAATATGTACTGAAGTCGACAACCTTCATTCATAACATAGGCTTCGGCATGCAGTTCAATTTCATCTATTTTATCTGTGTGCTTCCTTGTGATCTTGTCTTCTTGAGGTGGATTTAGATTCCGTGTTTAAGTTGTTTTGCTTCTCAGCTTTGTTTCGGCCGCCAGTTCTGGAGTTCAATCAACCAAGCTGACTACATGGCTTTACGACTTGGTTTTATTACAGTAAGTTGTTGAACTTCCAGTAACCGAGTTCTAACTTTGATATAAGCAATCTCAAGGATACAGATTCAAATTTAGATTTGTGCATGAGATGCTGTGTGTGTAATTGATCAGACCAAATTTAGATATCTGATTTAGTTAATTCTGCCATAATGACCAATTCTTTGTTTTGGTGGCTATTACAGACTCATCAACTACCTTTCACCTATGATTTCCATAATTACATGCTTCGAAGCATGGAGGAAGAATTTCGAGATATTGTCGGCATTAGGTACCCATGTTACCATCTTGGAGTGCAAAATTAGTAAAATCAATTGAAGCATTACATGTTAATGTGAACACTTCTTCTGATTTGATTAACTTTTGTTTTTGCATGGAATTTCTAACATATACGTTGTATGCCTTTGTGTTTCTTGTTTTCATAGCTAGGACTGATGATTATTTTAACGACTTTTTTGCCTACTTCACTACATTCATAATCACATCTCTTCATTTTCTCCACTTTCGTTCTTTTTGTTTTTTTCTCTGACATTTATTATGAGTGATCTATTCACGATGTAGCTAAATAAAAATGCAGTAACCACGAATTTCATTATTTTCCCTATAAACCAACCTTAAACATAAATCATAAAAGTAAAGTTACTAACAGCCTGTTCATTCTTTTGCAGCGTTCCTCTTTGGATTTTTGCCATATCCTGCATTCTTCTAGGTTTCCATGGTAATTTCCCATAGACTGACATAAATTTTGTGAAGTATAATGAGTGGAAAGTTTTTGTGCCCTCATTGGCTGTAATATATGGCACTTTTTCCCCACAAATATGATTGTCAAATGAGACAGTTCTTTACTGTGAAAGTCTGTCACCTTCATCTTATCCTGAGAGAATTACCATTTACGGTAAATTGCACTGGACATTTTTTCCGAGACAATCTCCGAAGCATAAAATGTGTTCCTATCCTTCTTCAGGAACAAATATATACTTCTGGGTTTCTTTCCTTCCTGCCATTGTAAGTCTCTGCTCTTAACGTTTCTCTCTATAGAACTCAAAATTCGAACTCTTTTTAAATCTCTTCGACTTGCTTTATTGCGTTATATAACGTGCTTAAATTTTTCCTATGCCTTTAGCCATTTGTTAATTTTTTTTTGGGCAGTTAATCCTCCTGGTTGGCACCAAACTGCATCGCATAGTAGTAAAGCTGGCCGTTGAAATCATGGATTCAAGTCAATGGACAGAATCTCGTCAGTTCAACCTGAGGGATGAGCTCTTTTGGTTTGGGAGCCCCAGACTTCTTTTGCGCTTGATACAATTTGTATCATTCCAGGTAAATTGAAATAAAAAGGCTTCTGAATGTCTTCAAATTAGATATTAAACTGAACAAACAATCTTAAAAGGCTAAAGAAAAGAGATTCACGAAATGTTCCATCACTACCGTTGTATGTGCAGAATGCATTCGAGATGGCAGCATATATTTGGTCGTTGGTAAGAATTTCTATGCTTTCAGAAACACCAAGTCACATACTTTTGAGTAAAA
>CAVNYN010269643.1:0-41389 GCA_963692815.1 Nyctanthes arbor-tristis
TTAACTGGGAATGGTGGCTAAGAAAACTAATGGTGGCTAGGGTTTAAAGGGTACAATTATTATTCACTAAATACAATAATTATTTACAAAAAAAAAAAAGATTAAGAGCATATTTTTTAGTCTCCAACCAGTCGATGACTTGGCTAAAGAGTTGGGTTAACAGGTTATTGGCTATTTTCTATTAAGGAGGTCCTGGGTTCAATTCCTTTATTGTTTATACTTTAAAATAATTTTGCCTACAAAAAAATGAAATAACCATAAGCTTCCAAGGTATCCAGAATCTCAGCAACCATTTTTTTTTTTTAAACTAACTTTCATTGCAAATCAAATAGAAGCATCCAATACAAGAGCTCCAACAACACCTAACCCGACCCCCCCCCCCCCCCCGGTGTAACTGCCACATCAATATTAATTTTTATCCATGTATTATTTAGCTTTTCCCAATTAACTCTACCAGCTCACCCAACACCTTGACAAGCAGTCGACGTTCTCAAAGCAAGCAATTTTAAATATTCTTCTAGCCAATCTTGAGCACCTTGAATAAGATGCTCAACACCTTCAGATTTCCCTTTGAAAACAATAGAATTCTTGCTATGCCAACATCTTCATAGTGCAACTAGAAACCACAAGAAATCTTTTCGTTCAAGCCGTCTCCATGTTGACAAAATAATGTTCCCCATATGCATTCCATGGATTCTTTTCACCACATCACAGAAATGCTTCAATGACCATAAATTTCCCATGGATCCTTATCATTTAATGGGAAGCTTATTGCCAACTGAAGAAGAGCAACTGAAGTTTTCTCAACTATACATTGTTGACGGGGAAAATGAATCTAAAACCCAAATAATGGCTGTAAGTTTAAATTTCTTTTTTGAAAGCTTACATTTTCTTAATTATTAATTGTTCTATTTTGTGGTTATGGGTTTTTTCTTTTTTTCTTTAAGAATGGTGAGAATGAAAATGATCTTCGTGAGTATGTTGTCCATAATCTTAAGATGATGTAAGATGAAAATGATGCTTTAGCATTGGTCTTTTGAGGGCGAAAGAGAAACTTATTGAAGATGGTTGTTCCTATGTGAAGATTAAATTGGTTGGTACAAGAGACAATAAGATGTATAATACTCCCCAAGCAAGTGAAGTTGCATTACTGATAATTGGTGATTTTGATACATCACTGGGGAAAGAGAATAATAATACAGACTAGAGCTGGAGACCTACCAAGAATAAATAAATTACATCCATTGCACCTAGGACTCTTGTCTCGACTATTTTTTCCCTTTGAAGAAGATTTTTATAGAAATGATATTAATTTGAGTGAAACAGAGTCAAGTACGAGCCAATGACAGAAAAAGAGTTATCATTAGAGAATTTTTTTCATATAGATTGCAAGAGTGGGCAGATGAGTCCCCACATATTTTTTTTTCTTGAAGGTTGTTTCAACAATTTTTAGTCGGTGCTTATTCAATGGTTGAAACTTCTCTTTTGAAATATATATGTTTTTATCAAAAGGAGTTGAGGTGTGAGATGTATAAAGGATTAACTGAAGCAATTTTAAAAGGAGATACCGATACATTGACAAAGGGCAAGCATATATTCTTGCCTTTGAGTTGCATAGTGGGCCCTGCTATATTGCACAAAATTATCAAGATTCGATGACTATTTGCAGGTGAATATTTTTATTCGTTTGGTATCTTTTTTTATTTTTTTCTATTATTATATTGATGTATATGCCATTTCTATAGGTGGGCTGGGTATTTAGATTTATTTATTACATTTACCTACAATCCATAGTGGCCAGAAATTGTGCGGTTTGTCGAAAAAAGAGGATTGAAGCCTGAAGATCGTCCAAACATATTTTGTTGAGTCATTACAGTTAAGTTAGATCAGTTGATGAAAGATCTAAAAAATAATGAAATTTTTAGAATGGTTAAGATAGGTAAATAAGCATCATGTTTTTAATTGTTGTCCAAGTTAATGAGTAAAATGTTATTCAGTTTTATTTTTAGACATTAGTTTCCTACTTAAATTCCCATGCAACAATCTACACAGTTGAATTTAAAGAACGTGGGCTTCCACATGCACACATACTACTATTTTTGAAGGCAAATGATAAATACCCCCCATGAGATGATATTGATCGAATTATTTTTGCTGAGATACTAGACAAAGATGATGATTTGGATTACTACAATGTCGTTAAAGATTTCATGGTACATGGTCCTTGCGGTGCTCCTAGAAGTAATTCTCTATGTATGGTTGATGGTCAGTGCATTAAGTGTTTTCCTAAGAAATTTGTTAAATATACCACAGTGGATGATGGTGGTTGTCCGATTTACAGACAGAGGGATGATGGTAGGACAGTTTAAAGAATGTCATTGAACTTGATAACCGCTATTGTTCCTCACAACAAATGCCTATTGGTCAAATATGGTGCCCACATAAGTGATAAGTGGTGCAACCAATCATCTACCATTAAATATCTGTTCAAACACATCAATAAAGGGCACGATCGAGTTAATGCAACTTTTAGTCATCTAAGGATGATATTCAAAGCAAGGATGTTGATGAGAAAAGATGTACTAGATTGTCGTCACCTATCTGTGTGTAAGGCCATTTGGAGGTTGTTCAGGTATGACATACAGTATAGATATCTGGCCTTGAGCAGTTGAATTTCCATATGTTAGCAATTAGTTATTTATGTAGTGATATAATTTACATGAAACTCTAATACCCAAATCTTTTAGAATTCCTAATTTCTACATATACACAAATAAATATTCTAGGATCATTAGAACGTACCTTGATCTATAACAATTGGTGTGATTGAAAGCTGTAAAGAAGCACAAGAGAAGAAACCACACACACACACACACACACACTCTCTCTCTCTCTCTCTCTCTTTCACTTCTCTCTCTCTTAGCCTTCTGTAATTGAATGTACATAATAAATGGGTTCCATTCATATTTATAGGCAGAGAAACATAGTTTCTTTATACCCAAGAAAATAGGTTTCTTGAAACCCCTAGACACTAATTTCTTTAGGCCCAAGCTACTACCAATTTTCCCTCAAAGTGGATAGTTAAGAAACCATCCAATTATTGACCAATATATTTTGGGGAAAAATTAGATAAATCAGCAAGTTTTGCGACCTTTTTGAAATTTTCAAGTGTGTATGGACCATTTTGGAAAAATCAAGTCTTTGCCTTCTCCCAATCCACCTACTGCGTCTCACCCACTTTGTCTGTTACTCTCTCTTTCTCTCTACATTCTCTCTTTCTTTCTATATGTTTTCATTGTTGCCTGTTCAGAATGCCTGGTGAAAGCCATGTCAATTATCGGTATCTAAAATCAGATCGTCATCAGATCTGGTCTAAAAAATTAGATCACATCACAATAGAAATTGCCATTTTTTGAAGCAAATACAACTCCTCTTCCTCAATCTTCTTTTAAGTCTAGATCTCTGCAGCTGATTCACATTAGTTTCTATTTTTATTTTTTCCCTCTTTTTCTTTTTTCTTCAATTCACCACAACCAGCGGATGTTAGTGACGGTGTCAACAGAGGAGAACTTCATGTACCCGGCATAGACGAACTTGGGTCCCAACTCAGTGAAAGAGGAGAAATTCCTAAATGGCAGGCCGTCAGAGAATTCCCACCCATAGGTTATGCCAGAGGAGAAGGTGCAGACCCTGCTGGAGCATTTGATGTAGGGACTATTGGAGAAGCAGCCTAGTTTCTGAATTGGTTCTAACGAGATTGCATGTCAAATTAGCGTTTCAAATTAGGGTTTTTCCCCCTTAATTTTGTTTAATCTTTTGTTTTAGATTGTGTTGAATCTGATTATATTTCAATTCAGAAATACTAATTTGATTATTCCGGACGAGATTGTACTGATGTGTTGAATTATTGTTTCAATTGAGAATCAATGTTTGAAAATTATTGTTGAATTAGTGTTCTAAATTTGATTGCTCAAGAGTAGATTAGCATTTCCATCAACAATTCACCAGATTAGTGTTTCAATTGAAATAAACTAATTTGATTCACGTGAAAACAACTCTGTTGTGTTGTTATGATTCAATTATTTCGGCAAATGATTGTGTTGTTGTCATTCAGTGTTCCGGAGAGTTGTTGTGTTGTTGTGACTCGGTGTTTTAGAGAGTTGTTTTTGTTGTAACTCAATGTTTTGGTGAGTTATTTTTGTTGTGACTCGGTGTTTTTGCGAGTTGTTTTTGTTGTGACTCGGTATTTTCGTGAGTTGTTTTTGTTGTGATTGGTGTTTTAGAATTGTGTTTGATTTTCACGTGGTATTTTAGCGAGTTGTTTTTGTTGTGACTCGGTGTTTTGGAGTTGTGTTTGATTTGTTTTGGCGAGTTGTTTTTGTTGTGACTTAATGTTTTGACGAGTTTTTTTATTGTGACTCAGTGTTTTTGCGAGTTGTTTTTATTGCGAATTGTTTTTATTGTGACTCGGTGTTTTCATGAGTTGTTTTTGTTGTAACTTGGTATTTTAGCGAGTTGGTTTTGTTGTGACTCGATGTTTTTGGTGAGTTGTTTTGACGTGACTCGATATTTTGGTGAATTGTGATTATTGTGTATAAAAATAGTTGAAACACTTGATTTTTCAAAAAAAACCATTATGTTCCTTAATTTTAAAAAGTGTGTACCAAACCTTTATATTTTTCAAGTTATCCCAAATTTTATCCCATTAGACAACTAATGTTATATGGGCCACAATAATTGGTCTTACGTTCTCCACTTGGCCCATAAAATATTGTCTCCGTAAGTGGTCTATAACATAATACGCATGTCATAAATCTAAAATTTTACATACATTGGTCACGTAATATATCAACCCCTAGGCGAAAACGGATAGGAGTCATGGCAGTTTGACATCATTATTCTTATAAACATATGCAATGAACAATAATATCTTGAATTTTGATAAAGACTATCCTATCAACATCCATGTCAATATTTGTGTATACGCTGAAATCAAGACATGAATATAAATTATCAAAAACAGATAATTGAGCTCAGAGTGTTAAACAATTGAACATCATAAATCATAAATTACATAATGTCATAACCATTTCGGGTAATGTCCATTCTTTCGACATGTTTAGTAAAATATCTTTGGTAACAATCCTTTCATTAATGGCTCTGCAATCATAATATTGGTGCTAATATGCTCAATTAACACTCTTTGTTTTTAAACTTCTTCTTTTACGGCAAAGTACTTCAATTCAATATGCTTAGTGTCTTTAGAGTACTTGCCATTCTTTGAAAAGAAGATTGTTGTAGAATTATCACAATAAATTTTCAGCGGCTTGGCAATACCGTCAACAATCCCAAGTCCTAAAATAAAGTTCCTCAGCCAATTCTCATGAATATTGGCCTCTGAAAGCATATCACAAATTCAGCTTCCATAATAGATGTAGCAATAACAGACTGCTTCCCACTTTTCCATGATATTACTCCTCAGCAAAGAGAAATAAATAGCCAAAAGTTGACTTGCATGTATCAATGCGTCTGGCAAAATCTGAATCTGGTATCTAATGACCTCCAAATTATCAGATCTCTGCAAGTATTTCAATACTTTCTTTGTAGCTTTCTAATGATCAAGTCCTTGGTTACTTTGATATTTGTCTAGTATTCTGACAACTAAGGGTGGGCATCCAAACCGGGAAACCAAACTGGCCCAATGGTTCGGTCTGGTTTTTTATAACCCGGGTCGGTTGGCGGTCTAGAGACGGCCAAACTAACTCTTGCTAATTCAGTCTACGGGCTTGGCCGGCCAAACCTGCCTAAACCGAATCAGATAGACCCAGTTTGGTTAAAATTGGTTTAAACCAAATAATTTTTGTTTTGAAACATGTGTTTCATCTTATCAGATAAAAAGCAGTGAAGCACGTTCACAAGTTGCAAGCTAAATTCAAAATTTACAATTCAACTTTTAGACTCATTATCTCAATTGGAAACCTTAATTTTGCTTGGCTGCTCCATCCCTTTCACCACTGCTGGCTGCTGCTGCACCCTCTCTTTTACCACCGCTGGCTGTGACTGACCAATTCGTCCTTTTGCCGGTGCTTCTGCAAGCTTGCAATGCCTCTATCTTCACTGGTGATGTTCCGTCACCAGTGTTACCTTGCTGCTGCTGCTGCATCTGCCACCGTTGCCGCGCCTATGTAGAGAGAGAGAGAGAGAGAGAACCGAGAGAGTATGTTATAGAACTATAGAACTGAGAGAGTGCAAATGGAACCAAGAGAGACGTCCATGGCTGTCGGCTGATCTTGGCTTGCTATGTATGAAGATTGGAAAATGAAGACATTCGGTTTTTCTTTTTCTTCTTTCCTTTCTTCTGGGCTGTAAAATTTGGCCCAATTTAAGCTTTAGAAAAATAAAGCCCAAACTGCAACCTGACCCGTTGTGAGTCTAGTTGATCGGCCCTTCGGGCCGGTCTTAGTTTGGAAATCTTCAAACAAACTACAAGTCGGGTTGGGCTAGGGTCTGGGCTAAAACCAACTCACCTAACCTGACACCCAGCCCTACATACAGCAAAATTGATATCTGGCCTGGTACAAGTCTATGCATATATTAAACTCCCAACAATTGATATATAAAGAATGTTTGTCATCTATTGATTCTTTGGGCATTCTATGAGACACTTGTCTCCTTTCTGAATTTTTCTGAATTGGAACAACACTTGTAGAAGATTTTTCCATCTTAAGTCTCTCTAATGCTTTATTGATATAGGCCTTCTAAGACAACCTCAATAATCCTTGTGACCCATCTCAAAATATTTCAATACCAATCACATAAGTTGCCTCTTGCATATCTTTCATTTCAAAATTCTTAGAGAGAAATTTCTTGGTTTCATGTAGAAGACCACACTCATTTGTAGTAAGTAAGCTATCATCAACATATAGAACCAAAAAGACAAACTTGCTCCCACTGAACTTCAGATATATACATCAATCAATGATATGTTCTTTAAATCTAAAAGAAGTGACGGTGTCATTTAACTTAAGATACCATTGACAATAAGCTTGTTTAAGTCCATTTTACATACTCTGTTTCCTTCCCATCAACCAGAAAGCCTTCAGGATGCTCCATATAAAATTCTTTATCTAAATTTCCATTCAGAAATGCTATTTTCACATTCATTTGGTATAACTCTAACTCATAACAGGTTACGAAGGCCATAATAATTATTAAAAAAGCTTACCTAGAGACGGGTGAAAAGGTCTCTTTGTAGTCGATGCCACTTTTTTTGGTGTTGGCTTGTGAAAATGAAATTCGATTGTCATCTATAATTCCTAAGTCAAATTCAAACTCTTGTAGATAAACCAAATAATCATTAGGAATAGCCGATCTATGTTGTCTTTCTGACCGTCTTAATGGTATTCCTTGTGATGCACTTTCAACAGGTTCATTAATAGCTTCTTCAATGTGAGGTGTTGGATCACTAATTTGTTGTTTCGCTAAATTATCATGACCTTCAGCAATTGGTGGAATAATAGCATTAGAAAGTTAAGGGCAGTGGAATTTGTACTTTAACTTCTTGTATCTCCACATTACATTGTTCGACACTCCTACTGACTTTACCATTTTCAATAAACCTAGCTTTCCAGTTTCAACAATTCTTGTACTATGGTAGGACACTTAAAATCTATACCTTTTGATTTTTCTGGATAACCAATGAAAAATCCACTGGTTATTCTTGAGATCCAGCTTCTTTTCATATGGATCATAAATCCTTACTTCTGCCGGATAAACCCAAACATATAGGTGTCTTTAATTGGGTTTCCTCTCAGTCTATAACTCAAAAGAAGTCTTTGGAACTACTTTACTGGAACCCTATTAAGTAAATATATGGCAGTCTTCAGAGCATACATCCACAAAGATATGGGTAAAGATGAATTAGATAACATACTCCTAACCATTTCAATTAAAGTATGATTACGCATTTCAACCACACCATTTTGTTTTGTTGTGCTTGGTATAGTGTATTGAGCACATATGCTATGATTTTCAATAAATTTAGCAAATGGACCAGGATGTTGTCTAGTTTCATCATACCAGCTAAAGATTCACCACCTCTGTCGGACCTTACGATTTTCACCTTTTTGTCTAATTGCTTTTCAACTTCATTAATGAAATTCTCTAATGCATTTACTACTAATTTTTCATGTAACACGTAACATATGCACACTGTGAAAAATCATCAATAAAAGTGATGAACATTTTCTATATCAAAAGATGGAACATCAAAAGTTCTACATATGCCAGTGTGTATAATCTGAAGAAGTTGTATGCTTCTTGTGGGTCCTTTTCATAGTGTGCTTCTTGTTTTCGCTTAATACAATCTACACATACTCCGCGATAGGTAAAATCTAATTCTGGAAGAATTTCATTAGTTACCAATATTTGCATTCTTTCTTTAGCTATATAACCCAAACATTTATGCCACAAGTAAGCAGGATTTTCATTCACTGAACTACGTTTAGTACCAACATTATGATGCAGGGTTAAATGGCTATGCGCAAAGTAATTGTCAAGATTTAATATATATAGGCCATCACAACGAAAACTAGAACGACAATATGGCCGTGTTTAAGCAAATTAAAATATCCATTCTCACGTTTAAACTTGAAGCTGGTGACATTTAGTATTGACGATGAAATTAAGCTTCAAGAAATTGAAGGTACATAAAAGATTTATGACAAATCTAGATGAAATTTATATCTAAACTAAACAATAGGTTCCAATGGCTTCAACAGAGCTTTCACTCGATTTCATATTGAGATAAAGTTTTCATTTGGCTTTATAGTTCAGCTTGCAAGGAATCCCTGCATCGTATTAGAAACATGAATAGTAGATCCACAATGAATCCACCAAGTGTTAGAAGGAACTTATGCCAAATTAGATTCGAAACTTATGAAAGTATTACACTTACTTTTTCTTTCAAACTACATCTTACATTTCTGCAATCTTTTTGGTAGTATCCAGGCTTATGACAAAAACGGCATAGATCCTTCTTATGTTCTTTCTTGTGGATTTGGACAGAAGACTCATTAATCTTTAGTGGTCCATCTTTAGTGTCCTTTTTAGACTTCTTTTTATATTTCTCCCCAGCTCCTCGAAAACTCACGAGATGAATGGAATGAGTTCCTTGATTCTTAAGCCTTGTCTCCTTTTGCACAAACATACTGTGCAATTCATTCACATTCCATTTGTCCTTTAACGTATTATAGATCATATAGAATAGGCTATACTCAATAGGTAAGGAATTGATAATGAACTTTACTTGAAAGTTCTCATCCACGTTAGTCATCTCAATAACATGATCTTGCGTAGTATGAGACCATCAAATTTCATGGTAGTTAAAGTACTCATTAGTGTCCCAGCAAGTAACTTGTCAGTAGTTAGAGAACATTCTTCAACAAACTTCATAAGTTTCTTAGCATTTTCAGTTTTGGGAATAGTAGACTTGATGTTCTTTGCCAAAGTCATTCGCATGAATATTATAAACTTAATCTATTGGAACTTCTCCAACTTTGAAAGCCCTTTTTTGATCACTACTCTCGTCAGTGAGCTCAACTGGTTGATCAACTTAGAGTGTCAAGTCCAAGTCCATAACATCTAAGTTGAACTAAACTTGTTCACTCCAGTCAGAATAATTGAGCCCATTGAGGATTGAGCAGTACAATAGATGCAGCTTGCGAATGAAAGAAAAGGTGAATAGATATTGTAAAATATAGAGACTCAGCCTTAATCCGTTAACTTAAATTATTTAATTGAGATTTAGATTACATAATCATAATTGTAATTGATGTTCTCATTTAGGTGATACAACGATATACAACTTTAATAAACATAATAATGCTATATATAAATTTTCATTATTGGTAATTAAATGTACTCCAATTAGACATATACGTTATGATTGGATATACAAAACATATCTAATTAGGTACATTAATTAACTACGATTACGTTCTAAATTGATAAAATTAACTGATTAGCCTTTGGGTGTTCCTCAATAATTTTGATAATCTTGAACATCAATTAGCTTGTGAATTCAACAATATCATCTTCATTTATTATCATCCATTCTTCACAAGTACTTGATAGCTAGATATTACTATATTATTTAATGTTCGTAACTTTAAAGTTTGGCCACTTCGGTGACTAACAAACCATCTATAATCGAACATTAAACTAGATGATATTATCTTTATCCATTATATTCCTGTAACGTAACAAAATACACATTACCATAGCCACTATTCAATTAAAACTTAAAACGGTACATCACTAATACATAAGTCATGTGGTAAATTGGAAGCATGAAACACGTAATAATAAACTAATATTGAACCGTTCACTATTAGTTTAGAACATATGAATAAAGCATCAGGCATGTATCCATCATTGATTTGTATGCTTATTTGAAGCATATTATATACAACAACCAATCAGACAAATAAATTCATGGTGCCTTACCAAAAACAAGGCTGCAATTCCCATACAGTTAATACACGAAATTAGAGCATAATAATACGTTGAATATGAGACAATAATTCTAATAATTAATCCATGAAATTATTATATATAATTATTGGTGCCATTTAACATTAAACTATTACGGCAACTCGTATTTGAATGAATATATCATATTTAAACTTTATCCTTAATAGAAAATTAAGAATTTTTCAACGAGGGCTCTGACACTACATTTTAGCAATTAATTACTCATGTAACGATATAATTTACGTGAACTCTAATACCCAAATCTTAGAATTTCTAGCTTGCACATATACATAAATAAATATTCTAGGATCATGAGAACGTACCTTGGTACATGAGACAATTACTGTGATTGAAATCTATAGAGAAATACCAAAAAAAAAAAAAAAAAGAAAGAAAGAAACCATTCTCCCTCTTAGCCTTTTGTAATTGAATGCACATAATTGATAAGGTCTATTCATATTTATAGACATAGACAGGCAAACACTAATTTCTTTGGGCCCAAGGTACTACCCACTTTCCATGAAAGTGGGTGGTTTCTTGGAAAGTAGGTAGTTAAGAAACCGCCCAATTATTGACCAATTAATTTTAGCACATTAGATCGCTAATATTATGTAGGCTACAATAATTGGTTTTACACCATCTGCCTGATAAGCAATGCATTTCATTTTCAGATGGTGATCGTATAGAAGAGTATATCATGCTTCTATGGCTGAGACTCAGTTTTTAAAGTGGATGGAGGCAAATCAATAGTCTAAAGAGGCTAGATCATTGACCTACTCTGAGTTCCCTATGAAATTTTTTTGGGCATAGATTTAAAGTAATAGCGTCCTCAAAGCGAGAACAATGTACTGGTAGATTTCATTATGTTCTACTAGGCACTAGTGACGCATATTATTTGAGATGCCTTTTCAATGTACAAAGAGAGATAAGGAGCTATGAGGAACTAAGACGTGTAAGGGTGCAGTAGGTTTACTTGAGGACGACAGAGAATATATTGATGGGATTGTCGAGGTAAGTGAGTGAAGCTCGGCACAGAGTCTTAAAAACCTTTTTTAAAACATTGGTGGTATCCATTTCTTTCTCGTGCGCTAAAGATATATGGAACAACTGCTGGAAATATCTCTTTGATGATGTATTATATTGTCACAGAATTGCATCACAAAATACATGTGTTGTATCAATGCTTTGTCTTTTGTGCGTTTTATAATCACAAAATACATGTGTTGTATCAATGCTTTGTCTTTTGTGCGTTTTATAATTAGATATATATGTTTTATTAATTTTTTTTTTTTACATGTGTTCTCTTTATTTTTATTATGTACAGAGTTGCAGTTATCTAAAGAAAATAAATTAAGAGTTATGCTCTTGTGAAAATTGAGAAGATTTTGAGGTGGAGCGGAAAAAGTTTGCTTGATTCCCCTCCATTGCCATTCCTATTTCCAAACTCAAGATTTTTTTGATGTCTATGGGAACAGATTGATATAGGATGAGATGCACTATGGCAGGCTCTCACACAAGAGCATAAAATATTGGTTTCGCGCTTAGCGGATGAGAAACACAGTGTTTATGACATGATTATGAACACGAATGAATCCAATAATGGAGGTTTTTTTTTTTTTTTTGTTATGGTTATGGAGTAACTGGAAAGACATTTGCGTGAAACACTTTGGCTGCAGTGTTTAGATCAAAAGGAGAAATTGTCTTGAAAATTATATTGAGTGGAATAGCATCATTATTATTACCTTGTGGTAGGAGTAATACACGTTCAAGGTTAGCAATACCTTTGGATCCAAATAAACATTCAATGTACAACATAAAACTAGGGAGCCTCCTTGCATAGTTGATTCATAGATGTAAACTAATTTATATAGGATGAAGCACCAATGATAAATAAATTATGCTTTGAGGCACTGGATAGGACTTTTCAAGACATTTTTAAATCTAATAGTCCGCTTGGTTCAAACGTGCCATTTGGTGGAAAAACCATTGTGTTCGTAGGAGATTTTAGATAGATTTTGCTTGGTAGTCCAAAAGGTAGTCGACAGGACATAATAGCTGCGACCATAAATTCATCATATTTGTGGAGTAATTGTAAGGTTCTAACACTAACTAAAAACTTGAGACTTCAGAATCTTAGTACGAGTGATGAGTCGATAGAGTTAAAGGCTAGCATAGATTATAGAACAACTGGGGGTTCCAATGATGGTCATACACTCATTGAGGTCCTTAATGATCTCTTGGTTGAATCTGTGAATAATTATGTACTATCACTGAGTAAAGTTGAAGTAACCTCATAGTCAAGCTCTGACTCTTGTTGTATATCTGATGGCGGTGTTGATTTCTTAGATGGTTTACGTCCACCTGAATTTTTTAATTGTATTAGATGTTCAGGTGTCCCAAATCATGAGTTGAAACTAAAAGTTGGAACACCTGTAATGCTACTAAGGAATATAGAGCATTTACTTGATATGTGCAATGGTACTAGATTGGTTATTAAAGATTGGGGAAACATATATTGGAAGCAAAGATCCTTTCAGGTGGTAATGCAAGGCACAAGGTGTTGATTCCAAGATGACATTGACATCGGCTGACACGCGATTGCTGTTCAAATTTAAACTCAGGCAGTTCCCTATCATTGCTTCATAAGCAATGACCATAAATAAGAGTCAAGGTAAATCGCTTACCAATGTCGAACTACTTTTAAAAAAACCAGTGTTCACTAACGAGCAATTGTATGTTACAATCTCTAGAATTACATATCGTAAGGGATTAAAAATAGTGATATGTGATAACAACAAGAATGAGAGGAAGTTCACAACTAATGCAGTTTCTAAAGAAGTTTTCCGAAATATAGATTGAATTGATTGTGCATTTGATTTAGGTTGTGTTTGATTGCTATAATTTTCCATGGAAAATGATAGTTTTCCACCCAAATTACTACTTTTGTGTTGTTTGATTGTCTTTTTTTCTGTGGAAAATATTTCCACATTTTTGGTCATGTGACCATATTTTCCAAGGAAATAAGGAAAATATTTTCCTTGGAGGGACCTAGGTAATTGGTTTTTAAGACAAATGGAATTTCATATTTATTAAAATATTGAATATTTTTTAACTTAGAAGATATAAAAAATTGCATAACACGTACATGAATCAAGAATTTCTCCTTTTTTTCTTTTTATTTTCCTTTTTTTTAAGATTTTATATTATGGTCATTTCTTGCTAATATTAATGAATATAAGACCTTTTGGTCATTTCAAAATTTTTAATTATGATTGTTGTTGGAATCTATAACTTTGTTTTATTTTCATATTCATACGCAAATCACTCACTGAATTTCATGCAATTTCATTTTTTGTCTAATCTTCTAGTTATTAAGGATATTACTAGATAGTTTCTTGCTTCAAAATTATTCATTGAATCATGAGTAAACCATCTGACGCAACCATAATCGTCAGAAAGCTTCGCTCTATGTACTGTATCTTTATAGCCATCCTCAAACACGCTCATTATATCACCATTGTTCGTGAAAGAAAATCATACAGAACAAAAGTTTGATGAATATTGTATTTGTTCATTGGTTACTTTTTGTTATTCTCCGCGTCTGATTTCGTTTCAAATATAAATATATACTCAGTTCAAAATTGGAGCCATGTAGTTTTAATAAATTAAAAAATTTTGGCAAATAAAAAATTATATGGAAAAAAGTACAATTTATATACATAACTTAATAGTTTACTATGAAAAATAATAATAACTATCAAATAACAAAATTTGAAAAAAAAATATTGTTTCCATGTAAATTAAATAATAGCTATCAAAAATTAAAAGGTGGAAAACAACAACTATTTCCAAGTGAAAAATTAAATCAATCAATCACATGTAATTAACATTTTCCATGAAAATTAATTCTAAGAAATTGAATGTTAAGTTTGGAATCAAACAGTAATAAATGTTAAGTTTATTCAAATATGAAGTTTAAAACATTCAATATTTTATTTTATAGATTTCTCTACTACGTTGATTGTGATTTATTAAATTACATGTCAATTAGTTAACTAAAATAATAGAAAATTTTCAAAAACCTCATAGAAAGTTTTATAACAAAGCCTCGCATCTCATGTAGCATGTATGGATACACACCACATATATTTTTATACAGGCTACGTGTATTCTAAATGTATGTAGCGTGTATAGATACGCGCTACATGTGATGAGATATTTTATTACTAAACCTCCAGAAAAATTTTAAAAGGGCCTCAAAAATAATATATAAAATTGTATAGATTTCCTGGATAAATATATTTTAGAAAAATTAGCCTTTTTCTTTCCTGTTCATGTGCAACGCACAGTACCGTACTTAGGAGGCGTTTGAATCTTTTTATGAAAATGCATCATAGTCCCACATGCTACTAATTTAACAATTGATTTGACAATTGCTCATTTATAATCACAAATTTTAAAGTTTTATTAAATCTATACTATTCTCAGAAGCAGTATAACCGATTACTTGAGTTCGAGAATCGGGATCTCTAGATCCAAGAGCTGAGGCACGTGGCGTGCATTCATACACTCCACAGAGAATGAGAGATTTTATTACAAAACCTCTTGGAGATTTTTAAAAGGGCCTCAAAAAAAATATATATATATATAATTGTATAGATTTATTGGATAAATATATTTTAGAAAAATTAGAATTTTTTTTCTTTCTTGTTCATGGGGTGTTTCTATGAAAATAGATCTGTCTCCATTTGGAGACAGATCTACCAATGTGGACTGCCAAGTGGAAAATGCTTGGACTCAATCCAATTAAAACTTCTCCAACAAAGCAACTAAACTCATTTCAAAAGTTTAAAATTTTTGCTCCAGTTCCCAGACCCTGGGATCAGCACAGTGAACCCTCCCCCCAATGTCGCCTAAAATCAGCTCACTGGAGCACACATCGGCAGTTGTGCGTGCCCAAAGAAGCCACCGAAACAGTAACGACCGGCGAAGAAACCATCAGAATAGCTTGGAATGCACAAAATCAGGTGATCATTTTCCTTTCCATTTTCTGCTTACTTTTCAAGATAACCTCTTTTGTTAGTTGTAACCATCGGTTCTCCTCCTTGCTGACCCCCAACCAGATAGGCACTGAGCCATTTTTGTATTTTTTTAGAGTTTTCTCGAGAAGAACATGATAGGTAGGAAAAAAGGCAGTAATGGGAACATAGAAATTGGTTGGTTTTGTTTGAGGGTTTCTGCAAACTACTCTATTAATCTGACAGTCACAATTTTTTTCTTAGATTCATGTTCTTTTTATCACTGTGATCTAATTGAAAGATTATTCAGATGTAATGATGTCTATTGATAGCGCTAATTGATTTAAAATTGGAACAATAATGCCTCAAGATTTGCATAAACATTGAAATTTCATGGTTCAACTGATAGAACATGCTCGATGGAATGGGTTTGGGCCATTTTTCTTGCATTCAGGGTGTCATGCTTTGGTCATTATCAAGTCTAAAACCCAGGAAATTTAGTTCATAAGCAGGTCAATTACTTGGTTTTAGTGGATCAACCTAGTTCAATTTGAGGAAACCTCGGCCCTCTTTCCACTTTTCATTGTCAAAGGGTCATCAGCCGCAAACACTCAAATTGTTTTTCCTTTTTTTATGTGATATTTAATAGACCCCCGGCCCTCACCCCCACCCCCAGTTTACTACAATGCAGAACTTTGTGTTTATGCATCATAGGGTGCATTAGAATTAGATTTTTACCTACATTTTAGTGTATTATTGGGTATTTATTGTTTAATGTCTTTAGTAATGGTGGATGATTCTTTCTTATGTCTTGCTGCAAATATAGGGTGGAAACAACGGACATGGAAGGTTTGAAAAAATTGACGATCACTGAATCTGGGAACGAGCGGAAAATATTTATTTCACTTGGTGCATTTTTAGTATTTTTTTCCTCTCACTGCTGAAACAAATGCAATGAGATCTTAATAAAAGGAAAATCCATATAAGTAATGATATGTGGCATTTGTAGCCTTTTCAATTATACATGCTATGTTAGATTTTCTGTTTTATGTTTATTGGAACTGCTAGTTGGAAATTGTCATGCCTTATCATTACAATGTTTTTGGCATGTTTGGCGACTTAATGGCTCTCGTCTATGGTGTTGTTCAAATGAATCGTGATAATTGAAGTTCAAGCTTCTTATCCCTTTTCCTCAAAGTTCAAGATTGTTGTGCCTTTCCTTTTTGTTTTCTCTTTCGAGTTGAGCTTTCAAGTCCATTGAGCTCACAAGGATAACTTATTTCTTTGCCATTGAGAAAGTGATGAAGACACGAACTCTTCCAATAACAAGATTTTCCTTCAATTAAACACAGGGTTTACCAATCAAAAAACTTGTGCAAATATGCAAGAAATAAATTAAGGGGAGTAGTAACTCATATGAAAGAAAACTTGGTAAGAACATATAAAGTATTTGATGAGTTAGAATAGCAAAATTAGCTGTTTCTTGTCCACAGCGGATGTACATAAAAATGGTTAAATAGGGTGGTGTTCAACAATGGATGCTCTTATGCTTATTGCTGCTCTCCAAGAGAACCTGTCCCCCCACGAATGCGCTTCTGCAGATGTTCCAAGCTAGCAATTCTCTGCATAGAAACTGTTCTTCCCATCTTGTTGCTTCCTGCTGCATCATTCTTTTGTACATTATCAGCTTACAGAGCTCTATTGTCAACAGCTGATTTATTGTACTTTTGGCTTATGTCAGATAGTTTCTTTAACAAAGATGAGTTTTCAACTCTTAACTAAGAAACCTGACACACGAGTAACATCTTAATACAAATCATCTGAGTTAAAAGTAGAGAAACTAACCAACTATTGACACATAAGTTAGTGTTAATAGTGAGATTTTACTAGTGATAAATATGGAAACTGAAACCGGGCTATGTAACACAAGAACGAAGAGCATCGTAGGCATATTACAAATGCATACCTTTACAAAAAGAATAGACCATTTTTCCACAATGTACGAATAACTTTAGTTAAGCTGAGATGAACATGGAATCTTAGTCGTGGCCCTTTCCACTAATCTTTTTTATAATTTATTGTAGCTCACATATTTTCCAGAGGGTTTCCTTTTTCGATACAAATATAAAGAAATTTTTCGAGAAAGGCAAGTTATCGCATCAGATGGAAGGGTGTAATACATACATAACCAAATTCAGTAGGTTAGCACTGTTTTCCCCATCAATTATATCCAAATATACATAGACTAACTAGAAACTAACCTCATTCAATGTCACCTCCTATGTCGCAAACTCAAGTGATCACATCATATGTTTTCATGAAAATATACCGAAAGGGTTATCAAAATCAGCTGCACATCCTAGGTAGAAACTAATCAACAGGGCATTAAGCTTCAATTACTTCATCATTTACCGGCAAAAAGCAAAATTTCCTATGTTTATTAATTCATCAAATACAAATAAAAGACATTGTTAAGCACATCCGTTTACTCTATGACCATTTCCCCCAAACACCCTTCTCATGAAAATCAACAAAATGATGAACAAAGCAACCCGACTAGTAATCTAACTCTTATGGCAAATGTGTTCTATACCCTCTCCAAAATGATAAACAAAGCAATTACAATGTTTCTTATTTCTAATAAACAATACAATTAAATAAGATTTACCACATCACGAACCACTAATCAAACAACCATTCTGTTTCAGAAATAGTGTATCTTTCTAGTTAGTCTCTTTAATATATAGTTCTTTCAACACACAATTTAGCAGGTATAATCAACACACGACTTAATCACCAGGTATAATCAACACATAATTTAGCCATATAAATAGAGCAGTTTGCAGAAACCCTCAAATCAAACCAACCAATTTCTATGTTCCCATTGCTGTCTTTTTTCCTACTTATCATGTTCTTCTCGAGAAAAACTCTAAAAGAAATACAAAAATGGCTCAGTGCCTATCCGATTGGGTGGCTGCTCGGAGAATTTCCAGTTGGGGGTCAGTAAAGAGGGGAATTGATGGTTACAACTAACAAATGAGGTGATCTTGAAAAGCAAGTAGAAAATGGAAAGGAAAAATAGCACCTGATTTGTGCGTTCCAAGCTGTTCCGATGGTTTCCTCACCGGTCGCTTCTGTTACGGTGGCTTTTCTGGGCACGCGCAACTGTCGATGTGTGCTCCGGCGAGCTTATTTTGGGTGACATTGGGGGGAGGGTTCACTATGCTGGTCGCAGGGGTCTAGGAACGGGAGCAAAAATTCTAAATTTTTGAAATGGGTTTAGTTGCTTTGTTGGAGGAGTTTTAATTGGATTGGACCCAATCATTTTCCACCTGGTAGTCCACATTGGCAGATCTGTCTGTTTTCATAGAAACACCTCTGTTTTCATAGAAACACCCCTTGTTCATGTGCGACGCACAATAACATATTTAGAAGGCTTTTAATTCTCTTCATGAAAACACGTTATAATCTCACATACTACTAATTTAATAATTAATTTAATAACTGTTCATTTATAATCACTAATTTTAAATTTTTATTAAATCTACACTACTAATTTCACTTAATTATAATTTCTAATTATAATTAAATTTGAATAAATTGGTTGATAAGTGACAAAATGAAAACCTAGATTAACGTTAGCCACCGACTCTTCAGTGCACTCTGCCTAAACCCTCCGCGGCGCCGCCATAATTCAACTCAATGGCCGCCACCAGGTAACCACCACCTTCCATTAACATAACCCCATTTGTACGATAAATATTCATGATGTAGTGATTGATACTAGGAAAATGCGAGCATTCAAGCGGTGGATGAATCAACAGGGCATAGAATGCAGCGACGCCCTCCTCCTTGCAATCGAGACGGAGTCCTCACAATCGATGTCCGTCTCAGTTAAAGCGTTGTGTGATTTGCAGGCGGGCGACGTGGTTGCCTGGATTCCCAAGCAGAGCTGCTTGACTGTGAAGACGTCCGGTGCCAAGCAACTCCTTGAAGAGTCCCAGCTGGACGGCAACTTGGGTTTATCGGTGGCTATCATGTACGAGAAGAGCCTCGGCCCGCAGTCGCCCTGGTTTCAGTATCTTCAGTTATTGCCGCCTGTGGAGCCTATTCCACTGCTCTGGAGCTTTTCTGAAATTGATTCCCTTCTCTGTGGCACGGAGCTCCACAAGGTTTGTTAACTTTAATTTTCCCAATTAAGCTTGTTTGGCTAAGCTTAAACTGTTTATTACTTACAAGTAAATAATCAAGTTTTATAAAATTCTTTTTATTTTTAGATAAGAAAAATAAGCTACTTAATAGGAGCCAAACTTGCAGTTACCAGCTGCTTTTAGTTAAGTGAAACAGTAATAACTTATATAAATGCATATAGAATAAAAAATATAGAATAAAAAGTTAGTCTAATTAACTCGTCTACAACTTTAGCCCGTAGCTCTTTTATGTAAATTTATCATTCTTATATATGGGGTAATTCTTTTATAAAATTCTATTTATTTTTTTAAGGCTAAGCTAGTGTTGGTGCTCATGAAAAGTAGATAAGCAAAACTAATCTACTTCTAATGGAAGCCCAACATGCAGTTAACAGCTGCTTTTCCTTATATATTAGTAAAATGGTAACTTATGCAAATGCATATAGAAGCAAGAAGTTAGTCTAACTAAACTTATTATTGTTAGGCAGATAGTTAAAGAAGATAATTAGCACATATTTATGTACATTTTGTCATTTTTATGATTATCTGGTGCGATTGCTTGGCAGATAGTTAAAGTAGACAAAACCCTGGTTTATGAAGATTGGAAAGAGTGTATCGAGCCGCTTCTTGGTTCAACTTCTTTGGCGCTTGATCCACAATTTTTTGGCGTGCAAGAGTATTTTGCTGCTAAAAGTCTAGTTGCTTCGCGATCTTTTGAGATAGACAAATATCATGGATTTGGGATGGTCCCCTTGGCAGATCTGTAAGTTCTAATCTCAAATTTTCTGATAAATTTAGTAAGAATACAACGTGAGCATGTTTGCATATTGAAATAATTTAATGTGAAACAATATCAAACACATATCTACTGAAAAAGAAAATGGGAATAGAATGCAATGGGAAAAGTAATGGTTCGATTTAGAAATCAAAGTAAGATGGCTGTACTTGTTCTTATAACAGCTCAACCAGGCATAATAGACCAATGCCTAGACAAATGTAAGTATGTAACTGTTAAACTTTTTGTTAAGTGCAATGAAAATCTGCATAGTGTAAACATATTATAGTGAGTATTTCAGATTTACAACAAATAATTCCCTTTTTTTATTTTTTTAACCGTACATGTACCACTTGATGGAATTTCCTACCATGATCGTAAGTTTCTTAATTATTAAATAAAACCCCCCACTTATCTCATCAATAGCATCCCACCCCTCCTTCAGTTTCATTCCAGTTTATGATTTGGCTCTAGTCTACAAACTACTATCAATTAAATGAGATAAGACAAACAGAAGTACAAGAGAGAGATGAATAGGGGTGACGGCTAGTAGTCAATAAGTCAGATTTAGCATAAACAGAGAAAAAAGGCAGCTTTACGTAGTTTCTTGGAATTATGAGATATGACTATTGTATAGTTGACCCTAGCTTTCCCGTTCTTCATCTCCTACATCTTTTCTCTGCTAGGAACCAGAAACTCCATTGTTAAAAGAAACAAAAAGGGAAAAGAAAAGGAATTCTCATATTCTCACCCTTGGGCCTTGGCTGCAGTTAGCTCTGGCCTAGTCGAATATGGTTCTAAAAAACAGTTCTAACTGCAAAATCAATGTTAAAGAGATAATAAAATTTCTAATTAAATTAGTTCCTTTTCGTCCTAGAATAGACTCTTCATATTACATCATCAATGTTAAAGAGATTAATAACATATATGAAGGAATGAAGAATTAAAGAATTAACTTTTGCCATGCACTTCATGAAATATCAATCTAGAAGTATGCCATTTACATTGGAAATTAACTATTGATCTTATGTTACCTCTTTTCTTTGAGAAATGTTGTTGATTGTGGCCAGAGAAAATTCAGCTGGTTCACCCGGTTACCACTGTTTTTGTTTTACCTTTGCTGGTTCCTTGTTATTGTACAGTTTTGTTTTGTCCAGTTTGTCAATGTAATGTTTTACAATGTCCAGCTTTAATCACAAGACAGCTGCTGAGGATGTACACTTTACTGCTGTATCTTCTCATTCTGAATCTGAAAATGATGCCGATAATGACAACAGTGACGTTGTTGATGAAATTAATGGAGATGCTGAAATAATATATGAAGATCCTCTTTCGGTAAACGATGGTTTTAGTGGGAGTGACGTGGAATCTTCTGTGACTTCAGGGTATGAATCATCAGTTATGGAAATGATCATGGTTAAAGATGTTAAAGCTGGAGCTGAGGTATGGTTTTCTGTTGCCGATCCCATCTGTTTGTTTTTCTAGTTAGCTAAATATATGAACAGAGAGCAAGAATTTATGGAATAATATGAACATAGAACAATAATTGGAGAACGGGAAAGAGGAGAGAATTTTGGAAATCAGGAGAGACAAAATCAGTTTAATTCATAATAATAAGAAGTCTTGATAATGGAAGACCTTAACATTCTTTCATAGGGTTGAAAGAGTCCTGATTTAAGTAAGAGGGGAACTTGTAAATTAAAAACCAGTATACTAGCATAAAATCTTGAATCAAAATAGTAAGGGCTTATTCCTTTTTGTAGCTTGGGCGTGTTAGCAAATCAATGGGTATATTTTAAAAATAGAAATATAGTTTGTGAAAATGAATGACGGAGGTTTTTCTAGTGCATGTAGGACCCACGAGGTATGTTGATGTGATTGGTTTTACTAATTTTAAAATGGGTATATGCTAAAATCAAATGAAATATTTAATTTAATTTTAAAATTAATTTAATTTTAAAATCAAATGGGTATATGCTAAGTCGGGCTACTAAAAGTGACTCATTGGGATAATGTTTGGTGGTGAAGTGGAGACAGATTATATATAGGAGAATGTGAAATATATTATTTTATAGAGAATATGTGGTCGGTTAGTACTTAGAACATTAAGAGCTACAAAGAACATGCGTTAACTGTCTTTCCTAAAAGGAGCATCGACGAAACTTGTAAATTATTATTAAATAAAGTATCTTTTACCATCTCCATCTATAGTTTGCTAAGATCCTAATTTTGCTGTTATTATTTTTATATAATATAATAATGTAATAGATCGACCTACTTTCCTCTCTGGTACCTGTTTTCTCAACCATGGGCCGGGATGCATATGATTGCTTTTGAAACCCCCCTTCTTCCCGCTCTCCTTCACCCCTTCTTCTACTTTGATGCTTTTATCTATCCAGAAGGATGTTTATCACAATCTGAATTTTAGTTGGTAGTTTAAACTTCTTGTGTTGCTAGTTACAATGGCCTTGGCAAATCACCTATTGCTCGAGAATCAATTCTAGGAGTTGCTTGAAAGGATTTTGCTTCCATATTTCATATAGTTTCTCTGGTTGGTTTTGTAATCTCTCCGCTTTTCTGAAGTTATATTATTGATCATGAGTCAAACCATGTTTTAGGAAAGCACATATATCTCATTTCTCTCTGAAGTGGGCTTATGAGGAAATGAAGTAAGAACATAAGGCTTTTGAATGTCACACTAATTTCACCCCATAGTTATCAGATAATGATAGTACATCTAGTGAAAATATTTCTGAAATCATCTGCAATCTCATTGGCTTTTGTATGACTAATCAAGAATTATCCTGCCCGTTTTTTAGTTAATTGAAGCCTATTTTTATTGCCAACTTTTTAGGTTTTTAATACATATGGATCCTTGGGTAATGCTGCACTTCTGCATCGATACGGATTCACAGAACCCTATAACCCATATGACATTGTCAATATTGATCTAGAACTTGTCTTAGAGTGGGCTCTGTCTTTGTTTTCATGTCGTCACAACAGAAGGAGGTTGTCAATGTGGAGAAAATTGGGCTATTCTGGATGCGTCAGCCAGAACTCCGAATATTTTGAAATCTCATTTGATGGGAAACCAGAAGTCGACTTGTTGGCTTTACTCTACATCATCTTGTTACCGGAAAAGGCATATAATGAACTTGATCTCGCTGCATCGGCTTTGGGAAATCTCAATAAATCAGTATGTTACCTTATAAAAGAGTCGGTGTGCGAGAATTAACTGCTAACAAAAGATGTTTGTAGAGCTCTTTTATCACTCACAGATTGTCGGGAAGCTCTCTATGGTCTGACTTCTTTGGATGATGACGTCAAAGCATTGAAAGGTTGTTCTCGTCCAACTGAGTATAAATTGTATCATTCCTTGATGTTGCGTATTAGTGAGAGGAGAATCCTTGAAAAACTGAGATGCTATGCCCATGCTAGCTAGAACTCTGACAATTGCAAATAGAGGCTAGTTCAAGGAAGAAGAGCCAAATTTCTGGTACTTCATGAGTACCAACTCCATCCTCATTGGTGAAATCAAGAATTGGCACGTGGCTGGTTTCAATTGGCGAACGTTACTTCTGTAGTAAGAATCTTTGATACTCATTGATAGATGCCTTTTGTAAATTCACATGTTGTATTCTGTAAGTGCCACTGGTTTGTAAAATGCTATGGAGTTGTTGAAGTTGGAAGAGCTCGAGTCGAACACAAGTCTTCTGTAGACTCTGAAGTTGGAAAAAACAGTCTTCCCCGGCATTATATAGCTCTAGCGTACTGAGTTGGCTCTCCATCACGAGTTTTTGTCATTGTAGGTAATTTTACCGTGAGCTGAAAGCTGCCTGTTCCTTTAATACTTGATATACAACAATTGAGAACTGTATTGAATAGGTAATCTGGCATGTGTATGAGTTGCTTATGCAATTTATTGTTGTTTGGGTTGATTTATAATTGGTTTCATTTATAAATTGAAGTAATGGTTGTTATTTTATGACACGTGTCAGCAACTAAAATTGTCACATGGTATTGATGGGATGAGTATTTTAAATCATTGCAAAGTGTTAATTATAATACTTGTCACGTGTTTAATAAAGTACAATGATTACTTTCATGTAGGCCTGGACATAAAAACCGTCGAACCAGTAACCCGAACTAGTTCGATTCGGTTTTTGGCCTTGATGGTTTGATCCTGGGTTTGTAGGCAATCAAACCGAGTCGGTCTAGTTCGGTTTGTTGGTTTAGCTAGCCAAAACCAGTTTAACCCGGTTAAATCGAACTGCACATACCCGGTTCAGTTAAACTGGTTTATCCAGTTTGGTTAAACCAGTTTAACTGAATTTTTTATTTATTTTTACTTCTTTTTGTTTCCCTTCAAACCATGTATGTAGAATTAGTGAATCATATTCAAATCACATTGCCTTATTTCAAAATCCCATCAGAGAGTGGTATTTTCCTTGAAATCCATGGAAATACGAACACAAAATCCAACACAAGAGTCATCATTTTCAACTTTTCATTAGCAGCACAAACACATTGATACAAGGAAAAGTTATCAACTTATGATTTCAAATTTCAAAAAGTCACTCTCCACCTTCCTTACAATTCAAATTTCCAAACAAGATTTCAAATTTGAAACCCTAAATTTCTCCCTTGTGCCGCTGCTACTAATTTGTTGCTCCGCCGTGCTGCTGCTATTGACGCGGCTGTTGCTGGCTCCACCGCCCCCGCCGTATCTCTCTGCCTCACCGTTTGTCTGTCTCTCTCTCTCTCCCTCCCTCCCTCTCTCTATATTTCTTGTCTGAAAGCGACACCCTAAACCAAAGCCAGATATAGGGCCTAGTATTGGGCCTTAAAACTTGGGCCAAATTTTAAGTTTTAAAAAAAAAAAAAAAAAAAGAGAGGAATCTAACCCAGAAAGCGACACGATCCAAGGGTCGGTTTGGGTCCCGTGTACAGCCCGACGGGGAGGTTTCAGGTTGAAAAACATAAAGCTGACTTATGTCAGGCCGGTCTTGGGTTCGGGCCCAACCCGGTCTGACCGACCCGATGCCCAAACCTACTCTCATTTTTAAATAGAACAAATTATAAATGATTCTAGACGGACGTACAAGATAACTTGTAATTGATAGGTGGTAAAAGATTATATATTTATTTGCAAAATCATTTTATTAATTGAAAGAATGGAAAACTTTTACAAGTCTTCTAGAGGTTTTATAACAAAATTTAGTATCTTTCGTAGTGTGTATAGATGTACGCTACGTGTATTTCATGTAAGTCATGTGTTTTTCACATTCACGTGAGGTGCATCTATAAATTCTATATGGTATGAAAGGTTCAGTTACAAAATCTTTCAGAGGTTCTGGAAAGAGACCCTTGAAAGAGTAGATGTGGTTGAAAATAGAGTTTGAAGCAAAAGTAATTTTGTAAAATTAAAAATGCAAGGACTTCTATATCTCAATTCAATCCAGCATTCCAAATGATACTTTAACAAATTCTAAATAAAAAAGAAGTGACCAATATAAAAGCATTTCCGATGTTCAAGTAAGGTCATGGGGTTGTGAAGATAAGAGAGATGGAGAGAAGATGATTATTTTAATTGAATATTGATGAAAGGATGTGTAGAAAAAAAAAGAGAGGGATAAGTAAAAAAGATGGAAGTAATAGATACAAATTCAAAAGTAATAAAAAAGTAGTAGTGGAGAAGGTGGAGATGAATGTTACACATGCCACGAGGAAGGAAAAGTGAGGAAAAATTATGACGTGTTTGGCAAAATGATTGTTTATAAATTGGTTTATAAACAACTACGTGGAATTTATTTATTGGTTGTTTTATGTGAAAAGTCAAAAACTGCAGCTTGACTTTTACTTTTTGATTTTTTGAAAAAAGTAAAACCAATGAAATAATGTCACGTAGAGGTTTATAAACAAAATGATTTATAAACCAAGTTGCCAAACACATTATTAGTGTAAATGAGTGAAAAGTGATTAAAAAAAGAAAATTGAAATAAAATAGGAAACATGTGGTGTAGACTAATTATTTTTATGTCTTTTTCTCTTATTTTTGTAGTAAAAGGCGAAATCCCTAGCCCCCAGGGACCCCACCCCCTAGCCCAACAGGATTGGTGGAGGAGGTAAATCACGGTGACTCAACGGCCCTTTAGGTGGGAGGACTAGTGCTTGGTGCCCATAAGGAGCCACTCTTTGGGTGAAACTCCCACACTGCTACTGTCAGGGCTCGATCCTATGTCCTTGTAGCAATCTACCACCCAAGTTACCAACTGAGCTGCCTCTGCGGGCATCTTTTTCTCTTATTTACTGACATTCTTCATGGACTTGAGCATTGGAGAAAAGCACAAAATGCACTTGTAACTTCCAAGTTCAGAACATTCTAATGCAATATTTAGGTATAAATTATTATTATCCATTGACCAAGTGTGTCAAATAATAAAAGGTTAATTATTGTAAAAATACAATAAAATAGGTGAGGACCATATTGTGATTATAAACAATGGTAAAGACCTTTTAGTGTAATTAAAACAAAATAGGGAGTTTCTTTTTCATTTTTTTTTCTTATTGTTTATATATAAGGAGAAATGGGGAACAGAGGGAAACTACAGGACATGTACTCATGTATATAATTATTGTATCACAATTCAAACGATGAGTTTCAATATAATTAGCACCACTCTAAATGGGAAAGGGGAAAAAGGGTAAAACAAACGGAGTTTATAGTAAAAGAAAATGCAAAAGAAAAATGATATAAATTAGAAGAAAAAAGAACAGAAAATAATAAGAAAATGGTAAAATTACGTACATATGAATTATTATTATAATCATCATCATCATCATCATCACTACTATCATCATCATCACTACTACTAGAATTCTTACCCGTGCAACGATCTAAAAGTAATAATAACTGTAATAATTCAAGAGAGACATATTTATCTAGCATGAAAAAATGGCATGTTTAGTTGTCAACTATATATTGGATGATTCTGGACCTTCAAATTCACCAATTGTATATAAACAACCAATGAATATTTGCCAACCAACAAATATCAGTTATTCATATCAAACAAACATGTCTACCTAGAATTACTCTAATAGCAAATGTAAATGAATTTTTATATAAAAATTTAATAAATTATTAATACAGCTAGCTGAGTCATATATTAGCATTATGAGACATAAATTTTTATAACTATTTTATCATATTTTGATTTATTTATCGGTAATACTTTTTGTACCGATTAATTCTTTCCTTTTTTCTTTTTCTTTTTTTTTAATTTATACACTGAATATAGGGAAAGATAGGGGAACCAATATCAATTATTTATGTCAGATAAATATGCCTCTATATAATTACTCTAATAATAAATGTCAACGAATTTTTATACAAAAATTTCATAGAAATTATTAATACAGTAAGTTGAGTCATATTAGCATTATAAGACATTGGTTTTTATAATTATTCTATTATATTTGAATTTATTCTTCGGTAATACTTTTTGCACCAGTTAATTCTTTTTTTTATACAGTAGGTAGGCCTCCTGTTTAGAATGTGAGAAACATAGCCAATATAACACTTGTTTGAATTACAGTACCAGTTAATTATGCATATATAAATAAAAATTATTTGAAGTGATTTAATAAAAGTAAAATGTTTAAAAATTGTTGAACAACTATTACAGTGCAACTATATCAATATTCAGTCTATCTCTCAAATAAATAATCCAACTCCAAATACAGTAAGATCATATTTAAAACGACAAATTAAAATTTTTATTCCATGGGAAATTATTAAAAAGTTCTAATCCATATCAATTACAGAATTGGCAAATTAGAATACTATAATTTAAAAAAAATCAAATTTGATTATTGCACTACAATAATCATATAAAAATTTAATGACCAATTAAAATTTTTGTTCGATAGGAAATTATTAAAAAGTTCTAATTTATATTAATTATAGAATCGGAAAATTGGAGTATTATAATTTTTAAAAAAAATCAAATTTGATTATTGTACTACGATAACCATATAAAAATTTCTTCAAAAATTATTAATAATTAAAATTTACAATAAGGTTACAAATTCTTAGAAATTTATTCGTTTAGAGACGTACTATGCATGTATTTCCGAATTATAAAAATTACTATTTGTTTTTTTTGAAATAGAAGTCCCAATTAATTTCGTATTCGATTTAATAAGTGACAGATCCATAATTCAAGATAGTTGGCTAAAGAAACTACCGTAAATTGAAGATTGGATATGGGTTAATAAAGAAAAAAATGAATATCATTTAATAAATTAGTGTAACAATTTCTCAAAAAAAGATTAAAAAAAAAAGGAATTAAATGATGTTATCAAAAATCTTATAGAGCTAGAAATCTTACAGATCTAGAAACTTTACAGAGCTAGAAAAGGAGCGAGAAAAGCCACATTTATCTTATTTTGTATATATAGATTTTGATAGGAACGCAACATGCGTACACACAGTACAAAAACACCACATGTTATTTAACAAAAGTATGGTAATCTTGTTAGACATGTAATTGTATATATGCCACACACTGACACACATTATGCCAATAATGTGGGATCTAAAATCAAAGTATAAAACAAGCGCAATACTACACTATTTACATCGTGACAAGATTGTACTTTTTTTCTTTTGACAGAAAATGTGAACACACAGGACATAAAAACCACATGCGATCTATTAAAATTATAGTAATTTTGTTAAATGGAATGATATATATACCACTTACAAACGTTGTCATGCTAAAAAGAGCATTTGAAATCAACGTACCTTTTTTTTCTCCACTACCTTCTTGAGTTATTGTTGAACTATTTTGGATTACTCGCACAAAGTGCTTTGCCTAGAATATATACTTGTTCATATTTTGGCATATGTACGAAGAAAACAATCTAAGATTGGGGAAACCATTCATCAATGATGTACTTTCGTCAAGAACAATGCTTTGATGACTGATGGTGGTGGTGATAATATAATAATGATAACGACTTTGCATCAACTAGATCTGACAATTTACCCCAATCTGACCGAATACACGCGGTGTCCTAAACCGAATGGGGCAGAAAAATACGGCCCCGCTGGTTGGGGGATGGATAGGGGCACGATCCGCTGCCCCGCCACAGGTCATGGGGCGGGGCGGGTTAGGGCGATCCGTTTGTTTGTTTTTTTTTTTTTAAAAGCAATTACAAAACCCTAATAAAAATTTTTTTTTGAGAGTAGTTATTAATTTCAAGCAGCATAGAAACCCCAAAAAGCAATATTAAATCCAAAAAAAAAAAAAATTGAAACGGGCCCTAAACGAGACAGTTTTGCTGCCCCGAGCCTCGACCTGAACCGCTCTGACCGAAATAGTAGGGGTGACAGGACGGAACATGGTGGAGCGGGGCAAAAAATGTTAACGGGGTAGGGTCGATCCGCCCCGTTGCCATCACTAGTATCAACATTTATATGTTCTGATGACATTCTAACTGAGATCTCAAACTTTTATTTAAGGGTTCGATTCTTATCAACTACAATCCCTATGTAATGCAATATAAAAAATAATGAATTTGTTTTGAGTAATTCAGATTGTGTGACATCGGTAAGATATCCACGTTTAGACAAAGGGTCCCGCATTTAAACCACGCTACCACTCTAATTTTCCTCCTCTCCCATATATATTGTTTCACCAAACCCATATGGTTTAATGACATTTGACTACGTTTCACACCTTTTATTAAAGTTGAATTTCCCCACAATCTTACTGTAATATTAAATAGAGATAATAATTAGAGGTTTACCCTCTTTCAAAGACTTTTAATTTTACACCTCTAATCAAAACTAATTATTATATTTATACTCTTATGCATTATAAATATACCCCTTTTTAATTTATTTTTATGATTTTTTTAATAATAATTTAATTATAATAAATAATAATTAATTACCACTAATTTAAAAAAAAAAAAAAAAAGAGGAATTTTTGTGCTTTGAGCTCGGGGGAGTAGAATTTGGGCTCGGGGTAGGCGGTCGGGAAACGGGAAAACCCAATTAGGAAATTACCCAAACAGAAAGCCTTAACGTCTAGCCAATCCTAATTACCTAAATGTCTTCCACCCAATAACCGAAATATTTTCCATTCGTTCGTTTCCCGATTTCAATTTCGAACCAGCAACAGCAAGCAATTAGGGCGTATTCTTCCACCATTCGAATCACTGATCCAGACGAGGAGTTCGAACCAGGTAACAAGTTAAGCATAGCAAAGTCCTCAATCTGCTGTTCTCTTCCTTGTGGCCGGAGTTCTTTCACAATAACTGGTTTGGCTCGGCTCGGTTCGGCAAGCCGCCCGGTCAGTCCATAGCACATTCTTGATTCTTCATTCTACACTTTTTCTTTCAGTTTGGAACTAGCTTTGAGTTTAGTTTTAGGCTTTTGGCCTTGGTGTGGATTATGGAGTGTGGACCGTGTGGTATCAGGAATTGAGGATTGACGAATTGTGAAATAATGAAATTTGCACAGAGTAGAAGGAATTTATGAAATTTGTGAAATTTTATAGTTTAAAATTTCTTATCTCATCTCCTAGTACTAATTAATTTGTGAAATTTTGTAGTTTAAAATTTCTGTTCTCCTCTCCTAGTACTAATTAATTTGTGAAGTTTTGTCGCTCAAATTCCTAAATACTAATTTTGATTTTGCCCAAACTCCCTAAGAATGCTAGAGTCAATTGTGAAAAAAATTTGCAAAATGAATAGAATGGGTTGTAAAAAGACATCATAAATTTTTAGAACAAAAATTTTAAAAGAAATTATACTGAAAATTTTAAACTCTATGCATAACTTTTGCAAAAGTAGTATAATGGATTCATGAAAGAAATTTTATAGCAATTATGTTTATTTTCACTCATTTAAATTGTTTATTCTCTTATTGATGAATTTGTTAAAGTAAAAAATCGTTGTGTTTAATTTACCTTTTAGTTTAATATACTAGACTTTGAGTAGTTGAACACGTTTTGCAATGCACTTGACTTTGTGTAATCTTTTATATAAATGACTTTTTTGAGTTTTCGATCTGGTTCCACCCTCTATTATCGGCTGGCTGCGCCACTAAATATATATACATGTGTATATAAATTTTTTTGACTGGAAATATACATATACACACGTATATATTTTTGAAAATTTAAATGTATCGATAAAAAAGGCTAATTTGAGCATATGAACTTTATCGTTTAGTGTCAGTGCAGTAACGGTCCTTATGGTTTTTAATTTGGTGTTTTCAACGTTAACGTATCACTGTTCATTGCAAATTAGCGGAAAAAGGCTAATTTCTGCACTGACACTGAACGATAGGGTTCATTTGCTCAAATTAGCCATAAAAAGAAAATATTTATAGTTTTGGAATTTGGCTACCATCGCCCCCACCGTTTCCCTCTAGCGGACTGAACAAAAAAGGCCAATTTAGGGTTTAGGGAGAAAGAAGAGAGTCGAATTACACACCTTAAGTTACCAACTGTATTGTTGATTTATACAAGGTAATTCTTCCCTTCTGTCCTTCATCACCAAGCAATTCGTAGATAGGTTACAGATTTATTTATTTATTTAGTTGAAGATTCCAAGGAGCTAGTCAAATTACGATATTTTTTCTGTCCAGCTTCATCACCATTCTCTTCTTCTAGCTGCTTCTAGGAATTTGATCTTTTTCTTTATTTATGGCAATCCTCCTTGTACACCAGATTTCATCAATACCCATGTTAAATTTTTGTTGGGGTTTATAATTTTGTCCTTGCCTTTAGAACCGACCTCCCCTCAAGTGTTAATGAGTAAAACCCAACTGGAACCTAGGTGGCTCCACCTCTGCCTTCATTGGAATTAGTCTGATGTGCTTGTAGCAACAGTAATCTGAATTAATTTTTCTTTGTTTTTGGATGGTTAGGAGAAATGGAAGAATCTGAGAAAAGAAGGGAAAGAATAAAGGCGATGCGGATGGAAGCGAGTCAAGCAGGGAATGTTAGTGAGAGTTTGGGAATGGTCAGTCCTGGCCTTTCTAATCCATTGATTGAAAGCGAAACAGCTTCTGCAGTTCCATCTAAATACTCTTCTCCAAGATTTGATTATTATACTGATCCTACGTCAGCATTCTCTGGAAACAAGAGGAGTAGCCACATCTCTCCTCAGGTTCCGCAACAATATTACAACACTCCTCCAAGTAATGTGTTGAATATCTTTTCCTGACCATATGTTGCTTGTATGCTTCAATTTGTGCTCGTGCTTAGCGGTAGCTAAAAATAAGTTCATCAATTAACTTTGACTAATAGGACATGATTTGCTTATAGCTATTTTAATTGCTTTCATGTACAGTATACTAAACTACCATGTCATTATAAAACCCGAAAGTTGCAACTTTTCAGAAAAGAAAAGGTGATGCTATGCATTGATTTTGATTGGTAACTCAATTACTCAACAGATTTTTATTTTATTTTATTTCATTTTGATCCTATGTTGGGTTGAGAAGCTACAGTTTTAGAGTATAGTGTCTGGTTGTTGAGGATTGGTGGTAGCAATAGAAAAGGATTATGCTCAACAACTTAAACCGTTAGGATGAGAGAAAAAGTATGTTCTTTATTCGTTTATCATTAGCAATTTGACTAAACTGGTTGTGGTGGAGTAAGTTGGAAATACTATTTTTGAAAAGCTTTCTTTGATTGAGTAAAATTTAGTTTGAAGTGAAGAGCATGGCATAGGATACCTGGAAAGAAATTCAAGAAACACTATAGTTGTCATTGGCCTTTGAATTATTAAACGATTTATATAAGTGAAGAAAGTAACTGGAATGCCAAGTGGAAAATCTGACAAAACCTTATCCTGTTCACTGGATCACCAATTAAACCTTCAACATATGGTTACGGTTTTTACACCACAACCAAACTGTTCTTTGTATCATCATTTTTTGGGTTAAACTAGCCACTTCAGTCCAGTTTTGGAAACATAGGTTTTGAGTGTCTTATTTCTGCCCTTTGTTTGGCAGTTTTGGTGCCTAAATTAGGTCGTGAGGCTAAAATTTATGAAGCGAATAGTTTATGTAGAGAACTTAGACTATGAGTGGCTAACGCTCATACAGTAGAGAGAATGCATGCAACTGCTGAGGCCATTACTTCTGTTAAGTTGCATGCAAAGATCGTCTCTTACTAGATGAAAGTGTTTAATTTCTGTTTAACCTCTCAAGTCCTTAAAATGTTACGATGACTCTGCCAGCAGCACGGACATCAATCTGATATGAGTTACATTTTGTCTTTTCAAAGCAGATGGCTCAGTCCTCACTAGTGTTTTCCCAAAAATATTGGACATTATATTTTTGAAAATTTTGCATTACAAGCAGGCAGATACCATGATGTAATCCTATGTTGTGTGTATTTTAACAGGACCTAGGCATCCAGATGCATCTCCCTACACTGCATATCAACATCCAACTATGAACTCTCCTGGTCAGAGAATATTCCAAGCACCCAGAGCGTATAACAATTATGTGCCTTTTGGGAGCCCATCATTTAGTCCTTCAGGCAGAAATCCTCAGAGCACATGGGGTGGAGCTGTAGGCGCTTCCAGTTGCAACTATTCATCTAATTTGTCTGGAGGCAGTAACTTTAGCCCGGGTTTTGGTCAAGGAGGTTCTCCTAATACTAGTTACCATGGTAGATGTCAAAGCTACAACAGCACTCCCTTGTATGGTTCAGGTCGTGGAACAAACCCATACCCTGGATCAGGAGGAAGTGTGGGTAGATCATCAGGTTATAATGGCATGAGTCCCGGTTCAGGGCATACAGGAAGCAAAGTAGCAGGTTCGCATGGTCCTATATCAGCAGAGCTACGACCAGATCTATACTACAGCCATGGAATGGTGGTTGACCCATGGAAGGAGTTGACCCCTGTTATCTGGAAGGGTCCAAATGTGAACGCAAATTCTGACAAATCATGGCTTTCTGAATCCGTTGGCACGAAAAAACCTAGAGTTTCGTCAGAAGCTTTGAACAAATCAAGTTCTGGGCCAAGCCTTGCTGAATACTTGGCGGCCTCTTTCAGCGAAGTTGCTAATAATGAGTCCGGAGATGAATAACCTGGCTTGCACATGAATGTGTAGTTTCCGGGCTAACTTGCCTCTTACAAATTTACCTCTCAGGTAGGCAGGTGTCTGCTGCAAAGGATGCCCGATTGTGGTAGTTTCCACATCCTGGGAACTTGAAGAGATAGAGCCATCTCTTTTTCTGACTATGTTTAAAAACTGTATTGATGAAGTCTCTTTCGGGAAAATCTCTGAAATAAATTATTGTGGCGGTGTATTCGGGCTAAACATGTCCTATGTTCTTTGTAGATATACTCAGAGTAGCTCAGTGAATTGTCATTAACGGTATAGTAGGTCTAGCTGCATCCTGTTATTCTATATGCACTATGTTTCACAGTTTCAGTATGATAAGTCCACTTGAAAATTTTCAAGCACTTCTGTGAGGTGCGTCCTATGTGGGTGTATGAACTCATGCATTGTGAACACTATCAGGAGAAGCTTGAGACTTGGAACAAATTTTTAAGGTTACTTAATTTGAATTTATTGACTGATTCCATGAGAGAACAAAAACATCAATCCTAAGGGGATGGATTGTGGATTAATGAAACATTTGTTCCAAGTCTCAAGCTTCTGCTGGCATCGTGTCACATAAGTTCTTTTCTAAATTGAAGCCAAGGTCAGATGGAGTCAAATAATATGTAAAGGTCATTTGACATAATCATTTCTAATTAAAATTTGTCACTCATTCTATTTCTATTTAAAGTGACGACAATAAAATCATATGAACCCAACGAAGTCGTTTGCAGGGCTTGCATGCCTCATGCCTCATTGTGTTATATGATTCTACCTATCTTATTTGGTGCTTCTGTTAGGGATTACTCCATTTTCTATGGATAAAAATTAGCAGCCAATGTTATCATCTTGATACTCTTTAGTACTAAATAAATAATTGTGCTAAATATGTTCTCAAATTTTAAAAATGATCTACCACTAGGGTTTAGTGTCTATGTATATTACATAGGACACGAGGGAGGTTGTTGAAAGTTACTCTACCATATAAACCCTAATTTCCTTCTCTAAACACTACAATTTCCCCAAAGTGCAGACCTTGTTTCTTAATTGAACCCTAAGTTCCTTCTCTAAACCATGCCAAGTTCTTCATAATCATCATCTCTGTTTGGCGGACTGTCAGACGGTTCTTTTCAGTTATTCTCGTTCTCGAATACTCTTGTCCGGCTTAGTTGTTGCCTATTGAGCTCGCGGTTGATCCCAGGCACCAAAACTGATTCAACTCAACTCTCCATTCCTCTAACCGAAAATTAGGATCTACGAAGGGGAAAATATTTTAGTTTATAGATTTCTTGCTTTTGTTATTTACTCTATAATTGTATAAAGCAGGATTAATGGAAGATGATAAAAGAGCCGACCGTCTAGAGGAGGACGAGGAGCAGGAGGAATTCGTTTTGATTGATCTGGATAGTGTCGCTCACATCCATATTCCACCCAACGCGCCTTACGTACTTTCTGTACGATTTTGCAACCTCCTTTTTTTATAATATTTATATGGGATTTGTTACTGTGTTTTCGATTGAGCCTCTATATATTTGTTTCTGGAATTTGTGTTTCTCCGAGCAGCAATAAATGTATGCTAGAAATTTGATCTTTGGATTCATACCTTTAGACGGTAAAAGGATGATTTCAGTAAAATTGAACTCATTGAGCAAAAGAGCAGGAGTTGGAACGTTTTTGAGCTCTAATCTGACCTTTCTATTTGCTTTTCTCTGTTTTCTTTTTATATGCTTTTTCGTACTAAAAGCAAGAACTTGGAAGAGTTACTGGATTGAAGTGATTGAGCACAAGGGAGAGTACTGCTGTTTCTGAATCAAATAACCATGCAAGGAGCTTTTCCATTGTACTGTGCTAACTCTATTTACATTTTATTATAACTCTGGCACAAAGGTAATTGCATTTTGGAATGGAATTAGTAGAACTTTCTTCAGTTTAATTCTTTGAATCTCTTTGTATCTTAATATTCAACGAGGGGCTGATTTGTTCTTTGATTTCTTAATATAATCTGCAGAACCTCCATTCAACAAATATTTTCGCGTTCCATAAATCTGATCTAGTTCATGAGAGCACAGTAGTGTTTTATTGAGTGTTAACCATTTTCATGTTGTAGCTAATAGAGACTGACAACACGTGCTCATAATTTTGTGCAATAAATGCTCATAAGTTGTTTAGATGCTTTAACTATACTTTAGGCTATTTATTATTCTTTTTTCTGTAGTTTAATCTGGAACAATAATGCAGGGTTTGGACACGCTTAAACCAATTCTTGTTATCGATAACAACATTAAGTTGGTATGTCGAAGATCAGGAAAGTTTTACTTGGTATCAGAAAGTTTTTGTGCCAACATCTTACTTCTTTTCACATTTCCTAGTGTAAAATTTCCAATTGCCTTTGCATTACAGATAGGAGAATATCAAGAGACAATTGGAACCTGTGTTGTACTCAGTGAAAGCGGTAAGCAACTGCTGTTTCAATGCCTGTATATTGAAGCAACTATCTTTTCAGCAATTAAGTAGTTTCATCAATAACGAGAATTAAAATTCTTTATTTCTGTTAGTTTTACCCAGTTTTGTTTGCAGAGCTCACTTTCATTGGACGCTTTATGTTTGTATACTTGTCACATTTTGACAAATAACAATGAACATAGCATATTAATGTCTACAATCCTTCATTGATCTCAGTTACTTTACGTGAAAAATAAATGAAAATTGAGTATGAACTGCATATTCATTTTCTACGATAGAATTCACCTGCCCTTAACCTGCATGTCTTTCTGGTTTTCTTTTATTCCTTGTCTTTGCAATCACGAGTGCCTGATTTTTGTAAAAATAGTCTGGAGTTGTCGAGTTATTGTTATTTTCTAGAGACCACTGTAGCATGGACCTTGGTTTGAGTAATCCATCTATGAGAGTTCACTATGTGAATTTTTTATCAGGGCCTCTGACAGTCATTCGAAACTAAAAAATGGAGCTTGAAATTTTTATCATATACTGATACGGATTCTTTCAGATGCTGCTGCGGTAGTTCATGAAGAGACTGGTTTGTCTGTGGCCAACCTTTTCTCAGAAAGAGGCATTGTTGACCCACAAACCCCTAGCAAGCAAATCCATCCAGTTGCAAGTCTTCACAAGGTTCTCAAGTTCAGATTATTTTCAGAGGCTGATATTGAAGATGGAACAGAAAATCAGGCCAATAAGCCATCTTGAAGTTTCTTGTAGAAGTGAAGGATGAAACCTGTTGCAATGGAAGGACTTGGTATTCCAGATTTTGACAGGATAAGTCTCATTCTGAAATCTTGGTGTATAGACGTTAAGAGTACTATCTAGGTCACTACATTTATCTGTTTTTCATTGTAAAAATTTGTGTTTCTCGTACGCAGTAGTTATTTTTCTCGAAAAACAGCTGAAGTGTAGCAGCTGATTATCGAATGATTCATGGGTTAATTTCACAAATGGTCCCCAACCTTTGCACTTTCTGTCAGTGGGGTCTTCTACCTTTTTTTTTCAATGCCGTAGTTCCCCGATCTATTATAAATTCACTCATAAGGTTTTTATGATATTTTTGCGTGCCTTTTCAAATAAAAACGAAAAAAAAATATATAAAAGTTAAATTTAAATTCAAGTTAAATATTCCTGTTTGGTTAAATATGAATTTTGAGTTTAATGCTTGAGATTTATTTTGTTATGATATTTCAAAGTTCAAATGTTATTTATGAGCAGACAAGCGAGACAAAAGTTTCATGACCATAAAAGTATCTCTAATGCATGGTTAATGTCTACCAAAAGTGATTGTCACATAAAAAAGTTAACAATATAATGTGAAAATATATCTCTAATGCATCATGTCTTGACTTTATGTAATGTTGACATGTCTTTAATTAATGCAGACAAGCTGAGTCAGCAACAGAAGGCATTAATGCCCCATCTTGTTGCTCCCAAAGCCACCTAGCCTCCTGCAACTATATTCTATCAACAAAAAAAGGCCATTAATGGTCATAGATTTTTCTTTTCGGTCACCCATCCATCCATATCTTTATTCTTTAACCATTACACATATCTATATCAATTTCTTTTCTTTTTCATTTAGAGTGGCTTATCGCAGCACACTGCATCCATTAATTTTTATATCAATCATTTGAAACAAATGACGAAATTTAAGAAATTTGTCAATTGGCAAGTATTTATTTGTAAAGATTGATATGGGAAGATGATGAAAATCAAGAATTCATTAGCTTTAGACAAGGTATTTCTAAAACCAAAATCATCAGAAGGAAAAAGAAAAAAAAAAAGGGAGGGAAAAAAACAGAATGGAGATGATGAAGAGTCGTCGGCTGATCTTGGTCACCGTTGATCGGTCATCCCTGTGTGTCCCTTTTAAAATCTTTTTCCCCAAAATCAATTTCCTAGTAAATTTTCAAAGCTGAGATTGTTGAAAAGGAATGCCGAATTTCTGGTTTTTGTGGGCTGACGAGTTTTCCTTGATTTGTCAAAGATGGATTTGGGGGATTAGTTTTTTTTATTTCAATTTATGTAAGGAAAATAAATTCCACATTGCCAAGACTTTTAAGTGTAGATATGATGCATTGGAGATGAGTTTGTAATGTCACTGTATATCTACTTGACATTTATCTTATGTGGACAACCATTCTTGTTATTGATTGTCATATGTCAAAATTTTTTCGATGACATCGACTATGCATTGGAGATGTTCTAAACATTTATTTAGGTGACACATGTATTAAAGTAGAAATAAAAATTTTTAAATTGAAAAAAAAAATTTTCCCATTGCTACAAGGATGCCAATGATGGCTGTGAAAAAGTTGATCGATTTAGTTGTGACCAAAAATACAATTCAAAAACAACCAATTCAAATAGAATGTTTATCTCGTCGATCGACAATATATTGAATTCAATATTTAAATCATGACTTGAATTATAATGTGTATTTCAAAAAAAAAAAAAAAAAAAACTTGTTTTCGTTTTTGTATTTTTATCAAAGGCCAAAAGGCCAAGACACAGAAAAAAATAACATGTAAAAAGCCCAAAAACAGAAACCCCGCCACTATACAATAGACCCGTTGAGAAAAGAGAAAAATCACTGAATGAAATTTGGTGGAGGAAATAAAGGCCAAGTGACTCCATTAAAGGAACCAACAACTCCACCGATCCATCTTTGGCATGGCCAGAGATAGAGTATATGCACAACAATTAAGAAGAGTTTCATCACCTCTTCCAACACGTGTTTGATGAGTAAAAGGGCATGATCAGATCCACTCCTATTTAAGATTTCCCCCAAATAATCAGTGGCAAATAATCAGCAGCATTTAGAGTGAATTCCGTATTAACAAGAACACGATCTAATCTCTCCAAAACCTCCCATTTGACAAGTTATATTTACTTTATCTACTATCTAATTCCATCAACTAATTACATTCAGGTATCATGTTGAAAAATTACTCCATTGGACCATTTCTAGCTGAGCAACTAGACTCTGTGTGTGTGTGTGTGATGAGAGAGAGAGAGAGAGAGATCACAATGTTGAAGTCATTGGCTACTACCCATGGTTTATTTATATTTTTGGCCAAATTCTCTAGCTCTTCCCGAAGTCACCTTCTATTGATATAATTGCATTTGGCATATTCTAATTTTCTCCATTCTTAGAATTAAATATTAACTCCATTCTTAGAATTAAATATTAACACGGAGGCTTGGGGACCATCTTTGATGATTTTGGCAGTTAACTCCATTTTTCCAAAAAATCCAAGTATGGTTCTAGACATTCAACATGCACTTTCCAAAGCCAGTTGGAGGGAAAAATCAACAATTTTTTCTCTATATACAAAAGTTTCAAGTATGGCTAACAAATTGATTTTGTACTCTCGAACGACACTTTTGATCCGAGCTTTTGCTTTTTTTTATTTTTTCCTTTTTTTCTGGTGTGCAGTACCCCTCATATTTCAAATGGTACAACTAATCATGGACATTGAAAGGAATATGAGGGGGGTTTTTAGAGGTCTGTCTCCAACTAGCAGAGGTTACTTTATGTGTTCTAGAAGTTGGAGATTTAGCTTTCTTTTTTTGAGTAGCAATATATCTTGCAAGAGGAATGTGTTCATCATTAGTAGAGGAATTAGGCATGAATGTGTTGGCTGAGTTATGTTGAGTGTTGTTCAATTTCCTTCTAGCACGTTGGTTCGTTCATGGCAAGGAACTAGGTGTTAAGGTTCAGGGAAGTACAATCATCCAATAGGCTTTTATTTGGGCTTTTAGGAGATATAGATCCAGATGTATAGTTGTTGGTTTCGGTATTAGGCTCAAACAATACAATGGCTTTAACAGGGGTCGGGCCCATCTGCAAAGGGGTGAGAAGGACATCATCTAGTGGTTTTTCGTTTATTTTTTTGGAATAATTCGGCAAATAAGGTGTTTTTAATACCCCTTTTGAAAGATCAGTTACCAATTTGCAATTTTTGGGAAAATCAGGTACCCCACCCACTCCACCCTCACACAAACGGTCCTTTCTCTCCCCCCTCTCCCTTATCATTCGTTCTCCCACCACTCCCCCTCCCCCTCCCCTCCCCCTCCCTTGTCATTCGTTCTCTCACCCCCACCTTCGCTCTCTGTTTGCTGATTTTCTCTCTCCCATTGAAACCAGAAAGCAATAAATGATGGCGTTTGATGTTTCATCGCCGGCGTTTTTGTTTCTTCCAGTTCTCTTTCTCATCTCTTGTTC